>PNEQ01127416.1:0-10003 GCA_003012365.1 Medauroidea extradentata | reverse complement strand
ACAGTGCTGCCAACATACAAACTAATAAAAATTGTGACTCTTTCAATTTTATGACTAGTCTAAGGCTCTATCTACCAAATGCACTTGCTATTAATATTGGTTACAGATGTGATCATAAGATATAATGAAAATAAACTTTTTACAAAGGGTGGGATAAAGTCACCTCGGGGTAGCTAAAGCCACCCCGGCTTACGGTAGGTGTATTTATTGTGCCACGAATTTATTCTCTATATTTGTTAACATTGTGAAGAGTTGATATTGTGTGTAAAACATTGTACTGTTACTTTTTGTTATTAACAAGTTAGTTATGATGTAAATATTAATGTAATGACACATTTCCTCACCTTTTCCTGTTCCTGTACTCGTCTTTGTTTTCGTTCTTTCGCGACGAAATGATGCTAGCAGAGACTCCATTTTCTTCATTACATCTTCCAATTCACAAGAAAATGTATTCGCAAGCCAGACCCAGGCATCGTGCTTCACATTTTTCATGTGATAGGCAGTACATTTTGGGTTCCATAATTCTTCTTTTTCATGGTACCAATCAATTAACTGAAAAATATCGTCCTGCGTTCAGTTACGAGCAGGTTTCCTTTTCACTTCCATGGCTCTGTACACACTCTACTGATACACAACTTCACTACTGTTCGCCGACTGCTCGTTGAAGCGTCGACACCGAGAAGGCCCGAACACACGAATCCCTTTGATGTACCGACTTCCTGCGGGTAGTGTTCGCGAGCGTTCGCAGCGTTCGTGCGTGCTCGGTTCGCAGTCCACATCTAACGAGCAAACGCGCGGCGAATCTCAACAAGCATTCACCGAACGTTCACGAACGCCGTGCTCGCCCGGTGTGGATGCCGCTTGATAAGTAACGGCAACATGTAAGGGTTTTTCTCCGAGCCTTCCGAAAAAATAATTTAAAATTCACATTTTCTCACCCAAGTCGCCATCATTACTTGTGACAGCCATATTTTAATAGATAACTACCATCGTGTATGGGTTATCTCAGAGTCTTCCATAAAAAGTTAATTAAAAATTATATTTTTCTTTTAAGTCACCATTTCATGAACTGCTTATATAGCACCCATATTGTAGTATAACACGACCATCATGTTAGGGTTTCTTCTGAGTCTTCCGAAAAAATTACAAATTTCGATGTAACCCATTGCATATTCATTCATTACAATTTAATAAAAAATAAAAAAAATTAAAAAGTTTTTGTAAAAATTATCAAAATAAAAAAAATATGTAAAATTCGTTTAACACAAGCGACACATCTTGCCTGAACCAGATCCAACGAACTGATTGCCATTACCACCAAGCATGGATTGATACAGGACCCCCCTACCTTCCCCTATCTCCTTAGCTAATAAGAAGTTAGCAGTGATTTCCCCCTACCTCTTAACCTCATCCCTTCAGACACAGGAGTACATTCAAACCAATAAATCAGTATTTAAAGTCAATCATTATTCTATACAATCAATCGATATTTAAAAAATAGTCGACATAAGTATTTTAAATAACTAATTATTATATGTTTTCTCAATGTTACTAATAAATATGTACAAATCATGTTAAATACTCAAAAGGTCGCTGTTCACTAACATTTACGATTGATTTCTAATAAATTGAATCAATAATTAATAAAAAATTTTGCTAAAAAGGTAAAATGAATACTTATTGCCTCCACCTTTTTTTCATATATTTGTTTATATAAAATAATTAGCTGACAGAGTCCAACATGTTACATTACCCTCATGTATGTAGCCTAACACACTGATGTAACTTAACATCCCCAGAAGTAACTTGACACATCGGATGTAATTTGGCACCCCAAATACAATTTAACACCCCCGTTATAATTTCACACCCCCAGACATAATTTGACAACTATAATTATTGATTGTCTCATAACTTTGCCCCTCGTACATGCATACTGACATACCTGCCTGCCATTATGCCTGCCATTATACCTGCCCTTGTATTCACCTGCCCTCGTGCATACCTTTCGACTTTCCTGTCACCCTACATACTTGCAATCCAAATTGTCTAATGTCGTATCTCCCTCCCTTCTCTCGTTCTTGCCTGCCATCATATCTGCCTGCCCACATACTGACCTGGTATCGTAACTACCTGTCGTAGTAAATGCATGCTTTCATACTTGCCTACCCTTATGGTATCTGACGTCGGGTCTGACTGCCCTTGTATTTGTCTACACCTGCTTGATGATTTACCAGGGACCGCACATCCGCCCACTTCATACCAATATAGACCACACTGTATTATCACACATTCTTGGTATCAGATTACATTATATATCGAACAACATACTATACCATTTCGCACATTGTACTAATACAACACAATTCATACATATTTACCACATTATTACTTCTTCATGACTACTTCTTAAAAAACTTGACGAATACTCATTGTAAATAGCACCGCAGGGCCACAGGACTGCAGCACTGAAAAACATGCACTGCATGCACAGCAACATTATTGTAACTGATACATATACATAATTTGAAAATAGACTACCATCAAGATTCTCAATTTTTTTACGATTCACCCTCATTGTGATTCTCGCACTACGCAACATCGAGGTTCTCACCAACATGTTGTGCAAGGGTTCATGACTAGCTGAATCATAGTCAACATAAACACGAATTAGAATTGAAAAAATAGTATACATTTTCTAAGTTGGTATTCCGAGTATATCAATCATTATTATTATCCAGATATCTGGGATTGTATCTGGAACTATGAAAATTAATTCCGGATTACATAATACAAACAGGTATCAGGAATATAAATCAATATAGTTCTCAGAATAGCAGTACCGATAAAAGCTCACGAACAGAGCTGCAAAAAGTATCGTCAATGCCGCAATATCATACACTGTCAACTGTCATACCATTGATCACCATCATGTGCTAATAATTCATCGTCAAAGCATCTGACAATATCTCCTTAGACAATGTAGTACCCATCACTGCTGAAGAGGTTACAGTCAAAATTGAGAGACGAATTCATCGGAGATATATTTAACACATGCGAACACTTCATCACAACATCAGTCTACTAACCATACAAATAAGGCGAAAATGTTGAATACACACAATAATGCACTAAAAAAATTCCACACCTAGATCACAAATTTAAAAAAAAGTTAAAAAATCAAAAAAATTGTGGCAAATTAAAATATGAGAACTTTTGATTTACTCATTGGTTTTTGTAGCCCGGTAAAACGAATTTTTGAATAAATCCCAAAAGGTTTATTTTGAATTTTTGTCATAATTTTTTTCATTTTTAAAATTTTTGTGTTTGTTGGATCTGGTTCAGGTAAGATGTGTCGCTTGTGTTAAACGAATTTTACATAATTTTTTTTAATGTAATAGTTTTTTACAAAATGTTTTTAGTTTTTGCAAAGTTTTTATTAAATTCTAATTAATAAATATACAATGGCTTAGATCTAAATTAATAATTTTTTTTCGGAAAACTCAGAAGAAACCCTAACATGATGGTCGTGTTATGCTACAATATGGGTGCTACATAAGCAGTTCGTGAAATGGTGACTTGAAAGAAAAATATAATTTTTAATTAACTTTTTTATGGAAGACTCTGAGAAAACCCATACACGAGGGTAGTTATCTATTAAAATATGGCTGTCACAAGTAATGATGGCGACTTGGGTGAGAAAATGTGAATTTTAAATTATTTTTTCAGAAGGCTCGGAGAGAAACCCTTACATGTTGCCGTTACTTATCACGAGATGGCCACTAGAAATAATGATGTCAACTAGGTAAGAAAATTGAATTTTTAAGTTAATTTTTTTTTTTTGGAATACTCAGAGAAAATCCTAACATTATAGCTGTTATAAGAGGGCTACTAGTAGTAGTTCACGAGATGGTTACTTGATAAAAAAAGTATAATGAAATATTTTTAATTGATAATTTTTCGGATGACTCGGAGGAAACCCTAATATTGTGACTATTATTTACAAGATGTCTACCAGGAGCGGTTTGCAAGATAGCAGGCTTGGTATAAATGTATAAAAAAGTATTTTAATTGATAATTATTCAGATAGCTCGGAGGGAAGCCTAATAATGTAGCCATTGTGTACAAGATGTTTAACTGAAATAGTTTACGAAATGACAATTTTTAAAAGAATTTCCAAAAAAAAAATTAAAGAATTTCTAAATTTAAATTATATATTTTTATGTAGAAAATGAATACTAAAAGGAAGGTGTTGGTTATAAGGCATTTATATTAATAATTCCAATTAAACGATGAGTATTGTAAAACCAACATTTAATTTCTTCCTATCTAACATGTCTCGGTGGTTGAGAGGTTAAAAGCATTAATCAGTCTGTTTTTAGTGATGCAAGGTTCGCGAGTTCGGGACTCACCACTAGCAAATGGTTTTATAGTAATGCAATGTACTATTAAAAATTATCGGGGTGATTTTTCCGCCTAGACTGCATTGTATGTGGTCCTTTCATTCTGAGCGAACCAGCGCTCTATCTAGCAAATGACACGAGAATTAAATAAAATAATCGATTAATCGAACGAGTGCAGCGCTCCTGTTGGCGATTGCCGGAAGCAATATGGTAGCCACAGCAGTGCCCCCTGGTGGTAGTCGTCGAAATCAAGATGGCAGCTTGAATCACCTCCAAGATGGCGGCCAAAAAATTAAATATGGCCGCCGGGTGTAGCATCATCTAAGGTCTAAGCTAGAGCCGGGAGCCGAATCCCGAATGCTGTTCTTGAAGGAACTCTAATACACTACTAAAGAGAGAGAATATATTTATGAGACAGTAGCACAAGCAGTAACGTAAATTAGCTACATAATATTTCCCTCGACTTATGCAAAGTGTGTTGACTTTTCAAAAATCAGTTTCCGTAATTACGGCAGTTTTATAATTTTGCACGTTGTTTTTTTTTTTTTTTTGTATAGCTGGAAAAACTGAGTTTTTCTGTACAAAATCGTATTTGAAGCAAAACCTCTGCTTAATGGAAAAAAGTGGCGGGAGAATCACAAAAATTGATGAACGTAATATTTATTTGGAACTGCCACATGAACATATTGTATGTAATATATAATTTTGCTCCAATATGTAAAAATTAAAAGAAATAATGTGATGTTAATAACTGCCACTAAATATCAGTTCTTATATTTTTGAACATGTACTCTAAATAAAATCACTAACTGTTGATTGCATAAATATTTCCTTGCGCTGACATCATTTGTTTCCTGAACGAAACATAACATATTTAATCATTATTTTTTTAACACAACAAAAACTGCAGTTTAGTTGATAAAATAATCACGTCTAACATTGTAATGTTTGGTTACCACTAAAGTAATTATTTGTTTGTGAATACACTAATATCCATTTTGTTTGCCCGACTAAACCATAATGTTTGTGCATGATGGGGTTTGTAATCATGTCTCTTAAGAGTTATTTTGATCTTTGTACGAGATTTGGTACAATAGCAACACTTGTGTATTCAGTGATGCTTCCATTGAGGTACAAATAAACCGAATAAAACCTTTTCTACAGGAAACGAAACATAAAGGCAAAACTTCTCATAAACTATCTCTTTTCAAAAAATTTCAACAAGTATTATTTTACAAATCACTGTCTCGTGTTATTAAAAATATTCCTCTGTGCAGATGTAGTGCATTCAGCAAGCCATATACGAATCAGGATCCTTCTAGGGCAACTTTTTGTCTTGCCATAGAAGCTGACATGTGAACCTCAAAGCGATAGGTTCCTAGTTGAAAACTTGCTAGTACAGAAGTCTATGTACAAAAAAAATAAAGTTATTTAGCTTCAGGTTCAAATTTAGTCTGCTAAAAGCATGTTACACTTCTTAGGTTCCGTCATTAATAGCCATGGGTTCCTTTCGCAATCAAATGGTATAAGAATCTGGATTGTTTTTGTTTGTAATGTATAAAAAGTGTGAAAGATATTTCTTTTCCTAATAACAAAGATGATCAAAATTAAATTGTTATAAAATCTGCCCAATATGAAAGTTATTATTAATAATTTTTACTAACTTGCTGAATCACGTGATAATCAATATGCTAGCTGAGTATAGGACTTATCACATTTCAGGCTGTGCTATAATCAAAATAACTGTAAAAATAGCCATAGCCATTGCAACAGCCATAACCATTACAAAAAAAAAACAATGCCACAATCAACATTATACAGTGGATATTTTGATTTAGAAACCAATAAAATTGTGTATTCTCAAAACCCAAGTGTCTGATCCAGCAAATTAAACACAAGAAGAAACTACTGGAGTCAAACGAATGCCTAACTTATTACTGGAAATACATATATACTGACCTGAGCTTGACTTGTCCAGTACTCCAAGTTGATTGTGATTGGCTACGCATAGTACATCACATAGAAAAGATACACGTTCGGCATCTTGCCATGCAACTATGCCATGGTAATGGCTATTGGTACTGTTATGCACGACAGTGACGAACGCCCTAGTTCTCAAGGTAGTTAACTGTTACTGGTTATTTCAATTGTAGTACTGGTTTTATACCCATGCAGATAACAGTTCACAATGTAATATTGTGCCTATCAATAATTGCCTACACCATTTTAAGTTATTACAATACATAATGCATACAGAGTCATAGCATCTGAAGACATTTAAATGGCTATGAGAGACAACTTTGAACATACGATAAACAATTACGCTGTTAATTTTTATCAACAGTAAATCTTATATTTTTAGGTTGTTTCTGGCAAGACATTTCGATATCAATGTGAAAAAAAATTTAAAAAGTGTGGGGACTGTTATGAACCCTCCAGTAAAATTACAAAAGTGTGATACATAACATAGACCAAAATAACACTACACATTTGGTGAAGCCGGGATTTTCCCAAATCAAACCTAAAAATTTCATTTACGTTTGTTAATTGCATGATTACAACTCTGAAAATATAATGGCCATTCAATGACCGCAAACACGAGAAACATATAAATGTGCATAAATGCACAATTATGATCATAACTCTCCAATACAAATGTGTAAAACACAATAGCATTACATCAATGTCTATAAAGAGTAGCAACCTTCAAAATACAATTAAAATCTCATGCCACCCTGTCCAACGTGGGACGTGTTTGTAACAATCTAAATTCTAGACGAATTTTCAAACTATACCTTGAATACTACAAAATGGAAGCCTCCTGAAAGACATATAGCAGGCTACATGTCGCATTAAACTCAGTGATTAGGCATACACTAAATCCACCCTGAAGGGGCCCTTACGAGTCTGTTATGACCAATAAATAAATATAAGAAGTAGTGCCAATAAATATGCCAAAAAACACACAATTTGTACGAAATGTCAGTGCCTCGGCACTGTCACAAGAATTATTATGGCATAAATAAAAGGGGAAATGCACACAGGCAATTTCCGTGTCTGAATCATTAAACATTTAACATTAACATTTTAGATCATTAAGTATAATGACCAATCCACGTCCGCAGGTTCTTCTAGTACTTTTTACTCTTTTCACCTCCAATAAAGCCACTTTCGGCAGCTGACGACGCAAACATTAATACAAACAAATACCGTGAAGCTGTCTGCCAAATTCAAGACAAACTGAATACTTAATCTGTCGATTTTTTAAACAATTCGAGCATGAAACATTACAAGCCGAAAACAAATTTTCACAAGGCGGTGCCGAAACAGGAATTTAGAAAAGTCAACAACCAGTTACATTACAACCAGCAAGCCGACGGCCGCCTCCATCGTCTGCAAGGGGTTAAGCCCCGAAGGTTTTACTAGGAGCTCGCAAACTTACATTGGTTCGCCGATGCTGTCACTCATACAGCAGACCTCGATCCTGCCTCACAGAAGGCTAGTACCGAAAAGGGCCAAGACCCCACACACCACACGCCGACGCCTGAGCAAGACGCCTGCCGCGCATGCGTGGAGGGTGGGGGAAAGGAGGGGCAAGGGAGGGAAGGTGAAGGTAAAGGGGATTAAGGTAATCGAGAGTCCATTAAAGTCGATGTGTGCCTATCTTCGCCACCGGGCGCGCCGTAGCCGCGGTGTTCCCAATGGCACTCACAGTGCAAAATTTATTAGCTCAACCTCTCAGTCCCTTTTTACGACATCCATCCATGCTGCTTAACGAACAAAATTCTGGTCGATAAGGACTCTCCTTGCCATATCTCCCACAGGTTGTGGTGGAGGTCGAATTATATCATCCGTCACCGCCATCTTAAAGAACTTGTGGTTCTTCCAAAAGACCATGGTCTGCTGCAATGTTATGAAGTACCACCGTTACAACAATAACAGCAGGAATGTTTGTAGTTTTTAGAGTGAACTTTCTAGAAAAGCATTGAAACTTCTTTTCCAACATTCAAATAATCTCTCAACAACATTTCTTGCCCGAATGTGGGAAAAGTTGTACGCCTCCTCTGCTTCAGACTCTGGAGTCATGAAAAATGGGGGACAGGCATAGCCACAATCACCGACTATAATTCAATTCAGTTGGCCTTGCTCAAATTCTGTGCATATTCGGCTGTTATTGAACATTCTATTGTCGTGGGTGGAATCAGGCCAACCAGTCACTAAGTGAATAAACTTCCTATCCTGATTAACAATTCCCTGTGAACAGATGAGAATTGCATAGTTTAAGTCATTCAATAATACATTGTGGAAAGAAAAAAGTACCCTTAGGCATAGCTTACAATGACATGGAAGCATAAAATCATGAACATGGCTAATGAAGCATACCAGTATGAAAATTCAAATTTTCTTCGGTCTGCTAACTTCAACATACGTGAAAACATAACACACCTTAGCTCTATGTATTTCCGGTTGTATGGATACTATAGATATTAGTGGCATTGTTTACTGATGAAAAATTCTTGTATAGTGCTTAGAAGTAGTCCTACATAATGAGTTTAGTTGAGAGGTTTTGATCAGCACTTAACATCTAGGTCTTTAGCGCTGGTGGGGAGTGACATGATATGGGTATGGAGCAGTGTCGGATTGAAGGGGTGGGGGAAATGGGAGATCCCGAGAAAACCCACTGACCAGTGACATTGTCTGTCACGATTCCCACATGCGAAAATCCAGGTCGGACCCAAGGAGTATGTAAGGGTTTATAAGAGATGGCACTGCCAGGTTAACCCACCTTCCTTATTTATGGCCCGATCTCGGTGTCGTAAACGATTGTGTATTACCAACCACACAACAGAAAACATACATATTCTGTCGAGGGAAATTTTGTGTTAGTATCCACAGTGATGCATAGTCGTGATAAACTGTTTAAATATTTAATTAGCCTATAATGTTGTTAGATGAGGTTTGTAATAATGTATTTTATTTATTTATTTTTATTTCAAGGGGTGAGGTTCTTGATATGGTTAAATTGTGTGCACTCATAACCTGTAACTTTAAGGTTATATACGAGCAAATCTGATATTTTTATTTAAAGTACTGTTCATAAATAGTATGTAATATTAGGTACATTCAAAGTCAGTTATTATTATTCAAACAACTGGCAGCATGTGGGACACAACACACTACCACTCTATTAGGTTAACATCAGTCGTAAAAACATTTTTAAGCGAAACGAAACACAGGTCATGACGTCATGTATAACTGGTACAATAAAAACCTAGTCCTAGGCAAAATAAAATGTACCTGGAACTTTAAAAGTAAAAGGTCTAACTAAAACAAACCATTTGGTACGATAAATCTTGACGAAACGCAACCACGCGGCGAGTATGCACACGAGTGATAATAGTAGGGTACAGCGGGGCTATTTGGATAGGTTAAGAAAAAATTGCCGTTAAAAAAAAAGTTGATGTAGCACATTGGATTCGCCTAAGCACACAAATAGCACAACGATTTGGCTATCTTTAGGAAAGAGGTAAATAATTTTCAATGAAATACTGATACTGAAAACAAGCTATCCGAATTACCCGCCAAAATAAAAGTGAAGA
>PNEQ01127415.1:0-10003 GCA_003012365.1 Medauroidea extradentata | reverse complement strand
AAGTAAGTCTACGTCATAAATGTGTTATCCAATAAGAACGCGTTTTCAATGTTTATGGCGGCGTTTGAAAATATGACATTTTTAAAGCTGAATAATTCGAAAATTACAATGTTCACGGAGCTATTGCTTTGCCTGGCTGCATTTAGTGCCGAAACGATTCGGAAAAATGAGGTAAACATTAAAATTTTTTTCTAGGAATGTTCCCTATTAAAACTTACCAAAATAGCATAAATAGAGACCCGTGGCCTTAAGGTGTCTGCCTGCCCAGGCTCCCGAGTGATGTGCCAGAGCTTCGACCGAGGCAGTTCGAACGCTTTCTTTACTATTCTCTTTTTGTTTAGTTAATATAATAATCAGTTAACAATGCCAAAAATTTTCTTCGCTACACATTCTAGAAATATAATAAGTATTTTCCCACCAACCGAAATTGCATTTTAATCGAAAAAAAAAAAAACATTTAAAAAGTGTGTTTACCAGCTTTTCTGTCTACGCATATCCGGTTAGCATTTCAGTGGCTTGTTTTTCGTTACGTATTTACTGATAGGCAATCACGCACGTCCGGCAGATCGACTGCTGCTGATCAGCTGCCGATCAGAGTTAAAAGTTGGTGAACTGATCAGCACAGCACTGCTCTTCACATTGGCACTGACGTCACGAGTCACGTGGACCAATCACATTACAGAAACACGGCTGTACTGCACTGCATGCCATAAGCCCAATGTAGTAGGCCATTTGCTATCTAAAGCCCCGAAGCTGCTATTGTGCTCTGCCCAGTCTGACTTTGTGATTTACAACAAACCGCCCCACGGTGCGAGATTAGACGCGGGCACAGAATATTGAGAAATACAGAAGTGAAATAGTCGGTAGGTTGGCGAACTAAGTCACACACGCCAGCAAAATGGTTTCGCTGGCCAGCAACATTGTGGAAACACCTTCAGCCAATCAACATAAGTTGGCTACCTTGCTAGCCGGCAGCAAGACTAATATCAAATCTGCCGTAACACGAGGCGCTTACGAAACTTCTTCGGATCCACACGATAGCGAGTAAATCGGTCGGAAACGTCATGCGGTAAAGATCTAAAATGTTCAACTCGATCCCATCGCCGGATCCCGTAGATCTGACCTTGCTCGGGAGCAGGGTAGATAGCAGCTAGCAGACGATGAGAAGAAAGCGCGCGTAAAAAGTAAACAGACTCCCGCATGTCTTCATGATAGAAAATATGTTATAAGGCGGTTTGAATGCATGTTCACGGAAAATACGACGTCGGATAGTAGTATTTTTGTTGAAGAAGAAGTCTGGAACAGTTTATCAAGTAAAAATGTCGCCAGAGTACGAATTTCAGGTACTGAATAAATTATCATTACTAGTACGCATTTTTCATGCTACATACATATATTATACCAACACAAAAGGGCCTGCACTGGTGTAACCTGGTCAAATAACTTAGGTCTGCCAGATCGGCGACTGAAATTACTGCTTCTGCAGATTTTGCTACATTTTTCAAAAAAGGTTGCCAAGTAACCACTCTTCAGATTTACGACCGCTCGTTTAGCATCCAACGACTGAAGAAGGCAAACAGACACGGGGTTGATATCAACAGCCTGGGACGTGGCGAAGTTCACCCGCATCAAATGAGCCGCCACGCCATTCCACGTCTGTGCCGCGAGAAGACGGAAGACACGCACACGGCTAAGGCTGAGTGGAACTCGGCCTGAGTGCGGCTGTTCTGCAGTGAGTGCAGGTAGAATGCGACACCGGCACTCCGCAGCCGAGTTGTCGCGTGTTGTCGCTGACAACCCGGGGATAAATGGCCTCGACTGCCACCGCAACTGCCGCCATTGCTTCTGGAAAGAAATCTGAGGTCTGTACGCTTCCGATATCACCGCCACCATATTGAGGCCATATCAATTATTTAATCATTTATGTTTAGGGATTTTTCGTCAATATTTTTCCCTCACTTATTATCGAAAATCACGGCTTGACAATCAGCACGGGAAAATTTTCTTTACATTATTTCATTATTACAGACGTTCTTAATTTTGGAGCGCTGACGCCAGAATAGGGGGAACAAATGTTTCGGCAAAAATGGCGAAAATGTTTGTTTATTGCGGTAATTTTAAGGCATGATAATCTTAATCAGAATATTGAAAACACACACACGTATTTGTCTTAAATATTACGCTATGCAATGATAAATTCGTCACTAAATGTCTCGTATCGGCGAAAAGACTTCCAGTCATTCAGTTACTTGGTGCATTCGGTGTCGACCTCAGCTCTCTGCAATTCCTGAACTTGAACGCGCAAAATATGCCCATCCGACGGCCACCTTTAAGGATGTTCAAGTGCAATAGTCATAATTTTATATTTATATGAAATAGTTTTAGTTTTGTAGACGATACTTGTGAGTGCAGTTTCCTCTTACGAAACAATTTTATCTGGCGTAGTTTACTCATAACGGTGCGTCAAAGTCAAAATTTGCGTGTCCTGCGGCCATGCAAATAGTGAAAACCAGTTGACTTACGTACGTGAAATAACATACTATGGGCTACGTAATAAAACATTTGAAAAAAATCCCAAGAACTAATTTTGTATTTAAAAAAAATAAATGGCTGAATTTGCAACTTTTTTCCTGTACTTAAGCGATTTTTTTTTAAATTCAAAATATTACGTTGTGGATATTTTAATGTTTTACTGCATAACTCATGGGATGTAAGTTCACAGCGAATTATTTAGTTTAAGTAGGTCAGTTGGTTTTCACTATTTGTATGTCATTGTAACACGCAAATTTTGACTTTGACACCTCGTTATGAGAAAACTATGAGAGCTAAAATTGTTGCATAATAGGAACCTGCACTCACAAGTAGCTTCTACAAATTTAACACAATTTCACACAAATATAAAATTATTAATTTATCGTACTAGAACACCCTTAAGGGCGATTCAGGCATGCGAGTAGGATTCAGCATAGCTTCTACGCGCAAGGCACAGAACTGGAGTTCAGTGTTTCCTTTACGACACATCCAGCGGCGGTGAAAAAAAAGGTAATATGATGTTGCGTGTCACTGTGGTAAAGTATTTTAAATGTCATACCGCGGATGGTGGCAATGGTCGTTTGGATTGTTTCATACACGAAATGTGAACACGAGACACAACAAAGAAATAAAACAATTTGCGCATGAAACAATTCTTGTTTGATATTCGTACGTTATCGTAACTCGAAAATGTTGTATGGCTGGCTGTTTAAAGCAGATATACCAATGACGCTTTTCACTGTGTGATACAGTACACATTTAATTTATCAACATCTTCTAAGTTGTATAATGTTTATTTAATTTTAAAACGTCTTTTCCAATAACAACGTCTTTCGACAAACACAAAAAACTATTAAAATTAACGTGGTTCTTTCTTATGTTTACTAAGAAGCTAGATATTAATGATATATTGAGGTATGGAACTAGGTTTGAAATGATTTTCCTCGAGGACCAAATTACTTTATAGTTTATTTTTCGGAATACAGTTTGGTGAAAAAAGTTTACTGATCAGTAATTCTATCCATACACCCGAAACTTCTCGTACAGTGAATATCGATTAAATTTTTATAACAATATAATATTCCATTGGATCAGTAACTGTTGAACTGCGTTAGCCGTGAAATAAATGTCAGTTATATACTATTACGGTAAAACGTTATTTTACGACACAGTTTGAGTACAAATAAAAACCTTCATTCCTTTTACCAAGATCTCCATCTAACGGGCGAGGAATGGTGAAGTTTTAAATTAAAGAACTTTGCCTACATTTGCCTGAAACCGAGAAACGGAAACTCGCTTAGCCTAGCCGAAGACTGTGCCGATAACTCAAGTCGCTTCCTCCCAACGTGACGAAAAAAAAATTTTCATCTCAAGACGAGAAGCCGTTCCTATAAATCGATGTCGTGAAGTCGAGGAAATAAAAGAAGGAATGATGCATCGATTTTAGTCTCGTGATTTACACAAGACGTCAAATGGGCCACGAAGTCCTTCACTCGCCCTTGTAAATGAACCGAATAGTTCTGCGACCATCTTTTCTACGCTTGCTGAATTTTCATGTACAGCTGTCATCCGACAAACGATTTTATGCAGCAATTACCATAAGCATATGCGTCTCAGATTTGTCACTTGAAACATAACACGTTAAGAATTTTTGTAGTACTTCAGCCCTTGAACGTCAAATTTACGGATTTTCTGTAGCGTTCACAACGGAGAAAATTGTGTGAAATTTCTCTTTCACGCCATAGATTCTCGAAATTCCTTCTAAAAACGTAACTGTAACATACATCAACATAAGCGTTTTCAAGGTTTTAAGGATATGAAATTGTTTTTAACATAAAATCAATGGTAGACAGACAAGTGCGTAATCGTTTGAAAAATAACAACAATATTATTCAAAGTAAATATTACCAATGCAAAATAAAATCTTGTTTCAAATAAAATACATACACTTATTAAACATAAACTTTATTATCGGCTTTCTTGAAATCATTGCAGAGTAATTTTAGTCTGAATTTTTTTGCAAACTGTGGCAAGTTATATAGTCGAAATATGGCTAATTTTTCGACCCTCGTAATTCCTTCACCACTTCTTGTACATACATTCAGCTTATGATGTTGAGTAAAGTAAACAGCAACAATTCGTCCACTGACTTTCCGTTTTGGTGGCATAAAACGTTGCTACTTTTTATAATTCAGGATGACCAAGATTTTCCGTTTTGAGGCGTAAAACGTTGCTACTTTATATTATTTTGGATGACCAAAAACTGTGTGTGTGTGTGTGTGTGTGTGTGTGTGTGTGTGTGTGTGTGTATATATATACATATATGTATATGTGTATGTATGTATATAACAAGGAGTGTGAACAGAAGATGAATAATGTCGGCATACTCGTAGCATAGGCTATGAGTTTTGAACCTTATGTGCTGTATTTTTATTTAAAAATGAATTTGCTGTAAATAAACAAAATATGTTAGTTCGCAAACAAAAAAAAAATATGTATATTAATTTCAGAATGCGTAACTGTCCACATCCAACACCAAATATTTACGGTGTATCAGGTTAAATTACAGTATTATGTCGCGCAAAAGTTGCAATGCATAGCTCGACCATTTCAACAGAACAGCCTTTGGCGCAATGGCTTGAGTATTCGTCCTGCCAAGGCGATGCGGGTTCGAGTCCCTACGGGGTCAATCCGTCTTTCATAAGTGGGAATCGTGCAGGACGATGCCGTTGGTAGGCGGGTTTTCTCGAACATCTGATGTTTCCCGCGCCCCTTCATCCCGGCGCTGCTCCATACATCATGTCACCCTTCACTAGCGCTTACGAAATATATGTTAGGTGTTGAACAAAATCTCTTCACATCGAACATTTTATGGTGGATTTTTGAGAAATGTTATCAACATACAAATATATCTACTTGTAGTAACTGTCCAGGCCTTCCGTTTTGGCGCGAAACGCTCGTGAAGTTTGGGTGCAACTACACAGTAAAAATGTTTTTGTACTTTTACTAAAAGGTTTTTTGGAAACCTGTTTCCAAAAAAAAATTTTTTTGTAACACCACAAAAATGTGTTGTAATATTTACAAAAATAATGTACTTTTACAAATTTCTTTGTATACTTACAATCATTTCTGTAAATCTACAAACAAATTTTGTATACTTGCTGCTAATATTTGGTTCACTTTTGTGCCATTTTGTTTGGCACCACCCTCTTTGTTTGCCATTATTTTTATAATGGACGTAGTTTAGTTCTTTTGTTTATGTAAATAAGGTAAAGTGTCCCCAGTCTGTTGCCTATTTCTTTTGTAATATTGTCATTTCGAACTAATTTTTTTTATTGAAATATGTTGTGTTAAAATAATTTAGCTACGTAATGTGTAAGAACACTAATATTTAATTTTTTTTTTAATATTTGTAAATCAATTTAACAAATCTTTCCTTTATGTAATAGTTGTCTCGTAAAAAATTCTATTAATTCTATTAACAATTTGTGTTTGAAAATAATGTATTTCAAAACTCTATTTCTTTTTTTGAACAACTTGTAACTGTGTTCAAGTAATTTTTATTGTCGACTAACTTTCTGTTGACAACTTTGTAATTTCATATTGTAACACTTGGTGCTTTGTTTTGACCAAAGCGCCAAGCGACTCGAACAGACACCTGCACGTTTTTCACGTCCCGTGTATCGTAACATCTTTGTTCTCTCTGCCCTTTCTTCTCGCTCCAGCAAAGATGTAAAAAACTATTATTTTTATTTCCTGCTTCGGCTTTTCTCTTATGGTGTTAAAGTAACTTCTTTCCGCCTTTTGGGGCAAGTGTTTCCTTTTCCATTTTGGTCCGGGTTGCGTATTTTTGTGTTTGTAAGTGTGTTAACACACTATTTAATATGTTAATTTTATTTTAGCGGTCCACCCATTCCCGTCTACTTCTCTTGCTGGGAGGTTGGAAGTAGCCAGCCATGTTGCTATTTTGAAGTATCCAGCCTAGCGGCGCTTGCTGTACATGGCTTGATTGCTGTTTTGGAGTTGGGTTTTTCTTAACTCTCACTGAGAAATGTTTCAGTGCCATTTCTACCTCTTCTGGATCTACTAAAGTCGGTATTTCAACATTTTCTGACATGCACGTGTCTATAGTGTCTTGCAACATGTAAGAAAATTTTCGGAACTCTTTCAATGATATTAATGACATAATCTAAGAAGAAATTTAATATAATTTTTGAAAAAACTATTTAACTTAACATGTAACTTAACCAAAAAAAGGGGTATTTCTATTTTTACATGTTTTGCTCATGGAGCTTTCACCATGTTAATTAATTTTATCTAATTAAACTCATGGTGATCTGGATCCTTTGTGTTTTTTTTTATTATTTATTATTTAACCTTTCATCATTCAGTGTTTATTTCTGTGCTATCCCATTGGGGATTGTTATGCACACCTTACCATTTCTTTTGTTTCGATCAGTAAAAATTCCTTTTACTGTATCTCACCAGTTAACTTTATTGTGAGGTATATTTTTGTAGACTCTTTATACTCTACTGTTTTTTGGCTTGTTGTTTATTTTTTTTGTAAGGCAACAACACTGGCATGCACTCGGCCTAGCATCTGTCTAATATGTTTTTTTACCACTCTTTTGTGTTTGGGGAGTTCTGCAATTCCTTGCAGAATCCGATCCACCTTCCTGTCTGCACTTGCATCCTCCTGGCATTTGGTATTTATCTTTTAGGCCAATGTTAAAGGAGCATGCAGGTGGGGTAACACTTTAGAACAATTGTTTGTAGAGTTACAATTTATTTTGGAAACTAGTTCCCAAAAATGGTTTTGTAAAATTACGAAATGTTTTGTAAAATTTGTCTGGTCTTCAATGTTTATTTTGTTTCAAATCGAAAAATTTACTCATTTACATTTATTTTACTAGTTCCTAAAGGTGTTCACAATATTTATAACCACTTTAAAAGGTTTCGGACATCTCACATTTATTACCTGACTGATAATGTTATGATATTAGTTTACAAGATTTTCCTTGTAAATGTTCTCTTTTTTTTTACTGTGTATACAAAGCCTAGCGCGTAGGTAATACTGCGTATAGGCCTATGCGTGTTTGTTGGTTTTGTTCCTGCCGCACAGAGGATCGCGGACATTTACCGTAAACCTGTACTATACCTTAATCTCAGATAACAGCAACCAACACTTCGTCCCTGACATTATCGGACTATTTTATCGTGCACATTATATTGCTCAATAAACCAGCACCAGGCCTTTGCATATTCTTGACTAGCGCAAAGTAGTATGCAAATGGGGCTGGCCACCCCTGTTTACTGTATTAAGAATTTATGGGTTCGTTGACATGTACCGTAAGCTCCACCAGTGTCCTACAAAGATTAAACTGTGGGCAGGTGGAGCATCGGTTATTGCATAACATTTTATTAAACTATTAAGTTTATTGGTGAAGGTCTCGTGGTGGTTTATCGAACAATATGACGTACATAATTAAATTGTCCAATAGTCCCAGGCATAATGGACGACTTGAAAAGAGGCGGAGCTTCAGTCAGGTGTGGGATACAATTCCTATCTCCATGGATACCACAGCCGAACATAACCTTCATTTAGCTGTTTGGCTTCACATGTTCCGGATGAGATGTACGTCAAGAAAATTGATTATTTGTTTGGAATTTGCCGTTTATTTCAGGTAAACATTAATCTTATGTATTTGCGTATTTTAACCATGAAATTGAAACTAATATTTTTACCCTTGCGTGCAAATCAATGAATACGCAACATTTTTACTATCTGCAGTTACCAACTAACAAATCAGCATGTTTGTAAACAAGTTTTGTTTCCCACAGTATTTTCCCTGCGGTGACGTCAGGGGGCGTGTACTTCAAATCGTCCATTCATTAGTTACTGTTCATTGAACTCATCAAGGTACACGTTATTTCCAGTGAACGTACACCAAAGTCACACACACATGTTCGCAACAATGTATTGCCACAACGAAAATAGTAATACAGACGTGAAATGACGTGGCGGCTCGTTTGATACGTGCGAATTTCGCCGCTTATTGGCTGCCCGAGGTTGTTGATACCATTGCCGTGTCTGTTTGGCTCCTGCGTGTTACGACAGGTTTAATATTGGCCTGGCTGCCGGCTAGCAGCGCAGCCGCCTTACGCTGATTGGCGGTAGATATTTCCGCCATGTTGCTGGCCAGGAACGCCATTTCGCTGGCGCGTGTGACTGAGTTTGCCGAAGTACCAGCTATTTCACTTCTGTATTCCTAAATATTCTGTGGTATTGCCTTCGCTACGTGGCCGGATCCAGTACTTTTTCGATCGGGTCATTGTTTATTAATCGTGACCTCGAGGACTCCGAACCAATGGCGAATACGCATAAAAACACTCATGGACTCCCGCGCTACATCGTCAAATGGTCAAAAGCTCACTCCCTGTGAACCCCAGTGAACTCCAGTGAACAAGTAGCTGAGGACAGAGTGTACACAGGATTGTGCAGTTCAACCTGCTGGGCGTTGAACCCGCGAAATATCCAGAACTCTAGCAATAAAAAATATGTCCAAACAGCCGGACAGTAAAAAATGTGTACATCGAGGATGGCCACCCCTGGGATCATCATTAGAATGGAAGGTATCAACCATCCTTTGCTGTGGGTTTGTTGATCAAATGAACAAATGGCAATATATTTAGAGTTGCAATAATGTGACATTCGTTTTCCAATCTGTTGTGAAATTACGGTTTACAAACTCTGTATTCACTCTCTTAGTATTACATTTCTGTATAGAATCTATCATTTGAAATATTATTTTCCATAAGGAATCAAACATCTGCCCGGAGTTTGTAGATGTTTTTCTTAATCTTGCAAGAAATACACACATATATAACCTGATTGTTAGTGACCTGAAAAATTCGCTTTTTCTTTTGGGCACAAGATAGAATAGTAACAACTGTAAGTTCGTGCCACTTTCGCAATAGGACCTCGACATATTTGACAAGTCATGGAAGACACTGAGCCAATAATAAAACAGCAACTAAATTCAGGTCCAGTCATGTTGGTACCACTATGCCAGTGAGCAGTCAGTGAACATCTTGAGTATACAGCTATTCTTGGAGACTAACCTACACGTCAGTGAACCCGCAAATATTTCCAGTCTCTACTGATTGTTGTTGAAGCCTTACGTTGTAGTTTTTGTACTTAAAATTAAATAAGTATAAACCACTTAATCAACAGATAACTAACGCTCAACCATCTGACAATATGTTTCAGATTAAATCAATGAAGTCGCATCTCTCTTCTTCGATATTTTGTTTTGAATATGTTAAGTTTTACGTCAGATTAATACCAATAACTAAATTAAAACAAACACTTCCAATACTAACGAAGAACATGTGGAAGCTAAATCAATGAAGTCGCATCTCTCTTCTTCGATATTTTGTTTTGAATATGTTAAGTTTTACGTCAGATTAA
>PNEQ01127409.1:11661-24992 GCA_003012365.1 Medauroidea extradentata | reverse complement strand
AGGTCTTCTGTTCGACTCCCGTCGCGCACCTCCTCTTCGCCTGTCAGCCCGCCGCAGCAGTCCTCTTGTATCGCCAAACACTGCTCCGAAGGTAGCCCCCTGCCGCCGCACAGTAGACTTTGACGTCACCAAGATGTCTTCACCAGTCTCTCTCCACAGGCGTAGCACCTTCCTCTAGCACTTCCAATAGCGAACTCCCTCAAATGTGCCGATTCTGTGCTTTTATACTAGCCCAGACAGTCGGGTGTTCCCCGCATTACAGGGGTCTAAAAATAGATATTTCATCATGTTTCGTATATGCTTTTAGTCACGTAGGCCACCCTCGAAGGGTTAAGACGCAGTTGGGACAGGTATCTATGACGTAGTTTAGGCGGTTTTCCCACTATGAGCCACCCGGGCTTTGAGTCATCAGCCAGCCCTCAAGGTGTTACGAAACAGCCGCCGACCACTAGCCTCCAGGAACATGGCACGCAACAGTATACACGCCAGGCATATAGGCCTAGTCCTAATTTAGAGAATTTTTTACTTTTCATACAGAAAATAACAATTTTACAATCATAACTGAATAGCAAGTGAATTGCTATAAATGCATCATTACTGGAACATTACAGTTTACCAGTCTGTGTTAATTTGTATGCATGATTGTTGCTAGGTTTAATGTTATTTTAATATAAAGGCGAGTGATGATTACTATCTTAATATTGTAGTTTATTAAGTGTTGCGTAATTATGTTTTACTTATTGAGAAACAATTAACATAACGCAAGTTAGGGTCGATATCTAAGTCTTTACTATCATATTTTCAAATAAATTTTGCAAAAATATTAAATAATATAGAGGCGAAAAAATTAAGCGAAACTAGTGATCATCAATAAGCGGTTCAGGATAAAGTGAGCTCTCAAAAAAGCCCTGCTAAAGTTCTATTCCCAGCCAATTCGTATGTTTCCGCACGTAACGGCTAACGAAGGGAGATATCTAACCTCTTTGGACACGTCACTTGATGTTTGCGCGTGTAAGATAAATTGTGCAGTCAGTATAGGTACCTACGTAGTTTGATAAAAAAAAAAGTTTATATTAATTATATAAAATACAGTTGTGTCGATTTCAGTTGCTTGTGTTTCAGTAATATTGTATTTCAATAGGAAAACACACGGAACTATATTGCGTAACGTCGCTGCCAACCACACAAGCAGTAGCCTAAGGCAACTATAGTTAATGTTGAAATATACAGGATGTTTGGTAATTACAGGTACAAACAAAAGGGGTATGTCGAGGACGATGAAACAAGCAAATAACGCCAGTAAACCTAGTTCCGGAATCCAATGGTTTTCCAATATGACGCATTACATGTTACGAATATTTGGATTAAAACTATTAAAAATTATAATTTGAAATCAATGGGATTTTATAATAAAGTTCACATTAAACCACACTGGTAGCTGCGAAATAAATATTTTAAGTGTAAAGTGCAAGTAAAGACAACGACCTTGATATTCAGAATTGCCAATGTCAGAGCTATGACAATGCAGCTAACATGTCAGGAAAGAATGATGTATGTAATAACACATTTGTACATAGAGTCCAGGGACTGGGAACAAATAACTGCACTGAATTCATTAAGACGGGGTTTAACGAGTATCTGACAGAAAGTGAAATTGTCCTTGAAAGAACTGCTCTTTACACTCCCGAACATAATGGTAGGATTGAGCGAGAGAAAAGAACAGTAATTTAGAGTGCCAGATCTGTGTTACACGCTAGGAATGTATCTCATTACCGTTTGACAGTCGCAGTGAATACAGCTGTATACCTTCTGAATCAACACCAACCACTTGATCCCCTGAAACACTCTAAAGAAATGGACAGAGACGAGGCCCTAACTACAGCACGCTGGTAATTTTGGATGCAATTTATATGTTATGATGTAAGCACAATGTCGGTATAACCTGGCAAAAAAAAAGTAAGAAAATTATTTTTTTAAAATGATTGGATGTTTACTTATTACAAACTATTTGATCCATAGACAAAAATCATTACTGTCTTAAGAAATATCATTTTTGAAGAAGAGATTGCAAAACCCACAGAGAGAATAGATACTAAAATATCTTCTGTTCATACTGATGAACATACGCTAACTAGACAGTGATGAACCTATCTCTGAAGATTGTGTGCCATATGTGCGTTTTGAAACGCCTGAAGTAATCGGGCCAAAGATAATTAAGAGCGTGCATACAGTTAATTAGTGACAAAGGCCATAAGACATAACAGAAAATTACATACGCCTAAGAAGTTTAAAAACCTTGAACTATAACTGATAGAAGCGCTTACAGTAGGTCAGTACTCCTTAGTTTCAACCACCAAAACTTTTGGCAAAGCCATGTAGAACGGGTAGGAACAGACGATCAAAGAAGAAATTGAGGCTCTGAAGAAAGTAAAATGTGTTAACTTGTCCCGTAACCTGAAGGAGTGAACGCAATTGATATCAAGCTGGTTTTCACAGAGAAGGCTGTTGATGAAATAATTGAAAAGAATGCCCCATTAGTTGTCAGAGGATGCCTTCAAGAATCTACTGAAGATTTTCATGATCTAGTTGCCCGGATGTCCACCTTAAATTTATACTTGCAGTTGCTGTGGAGCAAGTCTTGAAGATCTGACAGTCGGATGTGAATTCGGCATTTCTCAACGGAACATAGAACCAGTGCATGTGTATGTTCCAAGAGGCGTTGGTGGAATTTACGTTGCAAATCCACCAAAATGGAGGGAAAATATACATTTGTATATAAATAATCCAAGGCATTGTATGGCCTGAGGGAAGCACCCAATTGTTGTGATGATATATTCAATGATATCGTCGCAAATCTTGGGTTTAAAGCTTCAAGTGTGGATTCATGTTTATTCTTTAGTGAATGTGCTTACCTACTTGATGTATTGTGTATAAGTAAGAATATTTTGTGTCTAATATTATCTCAGCGTTAAACAGTAGCTTTAAATTAAGGGACTTCAAGAATAGTGATTATATTATGTTTTTATGTATCTAGATAAACAAGGTAAAGAATGGTTTTGTTTTGAGCCAAAGCAGCTTAGTTGAGTGCGTGCTGAGTATATTAAATCTGGCAGACTGTCAACCATGGACTGTACCAATGGAACTAATGTTGAACCTCAGCCCATCAAGTGTAAGTGTAAACAATGCGTGTGATGTGTCATACAAAAAGATGTCGGGTAGCTTAATGCATATCATGACAGGTACTAGACCTCAGATTGTTATGTATTTTTGTAAGTTTCAAAACTCGTACAATCGTGCCATTTGGAGACACTTGAAAAATAATTTTGAGGAACTTGAAAGTCCGCATAAGGTCGCATTCAAGTCAGTCGCCTGAAGTTTACATAACGAGTTTACATATATAATAATAATATGAAAACCTATGTCATGTGGTTATGAAAGTGGTGTCCACCAAAAAACGGTTTTTTTATTGTTCGCTACATTCACAACGTTCATCAGTACTAATGTAGTCTTACTTCTTCAAATGTTCTATACACCGGGATACGCCAGTCCTTAGGTGATTCAGTATTTAAGTCTTATAAGGGAGTTCGAAGCGCGCAGAGAAGTTCCTCCTTCGGATTGTTCCATGGGCTAGTTGGAGACGAGTTCCGTCATAGTTATGTGGTGCTTGGGTAAAGTGCTATAATCTCAATAAATGAAACAATATAGTTAAGTATGTAAGTACCTTTGTAAATGTTATTTTCTACGTCTGGGTAAAAGGATATAATTTCAAAGGAAGGGAGATAGTTAAATGTGTACGTAAGTTTATACCACTACTAATATTTTTTTTCCACATTTTTTCTACTCGACGTTTGTTAGGAGGCAAAGGGAGTCACAGCTCTCTGCAAGTAGCAGCGATGGTGAGGTTGTAACTTTAGTCTCGTTTCTTCCTGCTGGAGTTAAGCAGAACAGAGGAATCTTGGACTTCGCTGAAATAAAAATCTTTAAAACCTTATTTCGCGTATTACACAACGAAGACCTCTCCCGTATGAAAAAGAAGACTAAATTATATATCAGAGCGGCAAGACGATATTGCAGCCAGTGTGACCAATCATACCATATTACTGGAAAACATTGCGAGTAGAGTTGTAAACAATACAAAAACATTCGGTAATTGGCCTCGTAGCTTATTATTTAGATTGTTATACCAATTTTTACCTGTCTGAAATATTAAACGGTATGGCTGTAATAAGTTTCAGAATTGTCCTTAATACTATGTTATTGCGTGTCTGTGAAGTCCTCTCAAATGGTAGGCTATGAGCACGTGCTAAATGTCTCTCAATTCGATTCCGCTCATCAGACGCGGAAATATGCTCCAGATAGGCGGCGAAGATAGGATAAATCAATACTGTGTTTCATAATTAAAGAGACTCATAACAGGAAAGACATTTTAATAACCACGACAAACAGTCCCGCTAGGAAGGCGCACCCAGGATTATTGCTCGGTGTGTGTTAGGCGTGGTTGAAGCTAGGTGTTTGGGAGGGTTTAGAGGTCAGTAACCTGAGATTGTTATTAATTTACATCGACCCCCCCCCCCCCCGCAAAAATGTGTGGGTCCGAGGACCTCCTCGGGGAAATTTGGATGTCAAGGTGCTAAATGGTGCTATTACAGCAGTTTCTGTGAGGTAAACAGGAGGGAGTAGGGTCTGTATCTTAAGGACCCACCTGCAAAAGATTTGTTGGACATATTTGGCAACTGCATAGTTATAGTTTTAAACTTTAACAGTTAAGTTTTTAGAACCAGTGCCAGTAAAACGGTAAAATTACCTTACAGAAAATAACCATTATTCAAATATTTCTGACACATTTTCAGAAAGAGGAGGGGGGTATAGTGTTTCAACCCCCAACGTGCCCCCCTCCTTGTGTGCGCCACTGCCAGTGGGAGAAAAGTTTTAAACTAATGCAAACCAATTGAAACGTCAACTAATATAAGCTACTAACTGCAGTGCGTGTCCCCTCCCTGTGATCTGTCTACCCGCTACAGTAGTTAGTTCGGAATAAAATGTGCACTTTTGAAACGCTAGCTGGTTTTTACCTGTCAGATTATATATAGTTTCCTGTCACTATTTTTACATAAACAAACCACTCTTAGTAACAACCGAAGTGTGTAGATTGTACCGTACTCGACACATTACCACTGAGGTCACCATATGTACTATATTTTAACTATTGTTCCAGTCACGATGGTCTTAAAAAGTGCTGAATTGATCGTGAAACACCTATATAGTAGCTTGTCGTGGTCAAGTGTAGCATTGTGACAGGGCGCACGAAGGAAGGCGACCTTGCACTTGCCCGCGCAGGAAGCATCAAGAGTTGCGAGGGAGGTCGGGGGGGCGGGGGAGTGACGACCTTGAAGCGCGGTCGTTTGGGCGGCTGTTGCCCGCGGCCGAGGGCGACGCTGGGCGGAATGAGGTCGCCGACGACGCCCCCGGGGTCGAGGAACTCAGCTGCACCGCCGCGCCGCCACGGCGACGGAATTGTTGGTGGCGATGGGGGGGGGGGGGGGAGATAGAGGAGAGGCCATATGCCCGCTATTTCAAGATGCGCGCCTTTTTCCGTTGCTGTTGCTGCCTGGTTTCCTCGAGCAGACTGTCTTAACTTAGTGTGTATTTGTCTGTTCTGCATTTATTTTAGCGAAATTAAAAATAAAACACCTTCTCTCATACTTAACCAAATTTCAAACAGCATCAAATACACAGGGGCAACTTAAAACCATTCAAAGTAATAACTAAGCACGTTAAATTATCGGTGTAAAAATAAGTGTACAGCTGTAACAACGTTCAAACGAAAATACATCTAAGTCTAAGAATACAGTTTAAGCTAATAGTAGACATTTTCGACAAGTTATACAACCAACAAGATTGAAGTAAACAGTACAAACGACTTGTGCAGTCGAAGACATTGCCGTCGGAGAACTCAATGCAGGGTTGCCAGACCGACGGGCGACTAAGTTATTGTTGAACTACTGTCTATTCGCGTTGAAGTGAGAGACGCGAGGCACATGCACGTGATCGAAGGTAAGGCCTGTCAATGAAAACACGCAGTGTTCACGTGATTACAGCTTATATTCAGGGGTGTCCGGAATGCTCACCACGTGTAGTGGCAGACAGGTATTGAGAGTAGAATACCATGCACGAATTAGTGGTATTTAGGCGAGTATGAACACATAAAGTAGTGGGAACATATGAGTGTGAATGTGATAGCTTTGAAGAACCCCGAGAAATTGACAGTGGAACTGTTACACATTTAGATATGTTGAAAACTCTCGACATTGACATTCTCGATGTTTGATGCTTAACGATTCTCGATAATATCTACGATACTAATAGATGTAATTAAGCAATAGACATCCATTAACATTAATAAAGCCCTCGTTATTATCAAACCATCAGTATTGTGCAACTGGCAGTGTTATGGAACCCGTAACATAATTTTTTAAATACATTGATTCCACCTTAACGATATTTACATCATACTTTTAACAAAACTGTAACATAAGATATATAGACACTATCTATTTTATACATTATGCGAAGTCTGGATGTATGTGATATAATTCATGTTGCAGCACGTGTTGTAGATATAATTACTATACCGAACATGCAGTGTATGTATCACGATCTACGACCCATAAATGAATAAATAGTACATAACAGCCCTAGTTGGGCGTACGTGTGTTTCCTTATACGTTCGACTGTAACAGTGAAATACATTTACAGTTGACGTTTCTGTCTGATTAAAACACTCAGAAAACATTACGAACGCTCGCTTGGCCAGTCACCATTTTAACTCTCGCGCTGGTTAGTAGCTTGTACACCCGTTACTGCTTATACTAGTATCACGCACTCTTGTTTACAAACTACAACTCTCACATCTCGGCGAATGTACCATAGCTGGTGAGGGGTAGATGTGTTCGATTGGAAGCGGTTCTTAGCAATGAATACACATAACTAGAGACATGCAAAATTCGCGTTATCATTTGGTAGCAGACTTAACTTCACTTTCCTACACATAACAGAGCATAAACTGCGATTCAATAGCCCAACTTTTATGGATTGTCAATTACGTATGTTACGTCTTTACAGAGATTGGCCTCTATCGTGTAAGCATTCTCCGCGGCAAGTCACGACAACATCGGCCAGCGGGGGACGTCGAACGAATCTATAGTCACTTGGAGTCTAGTCAGCTGTCAGAAAATAACGCGAATTTTCATGTCTCTACACATAACTAATGAGTTTCCTGTGGAACCATTAGAATGGTAGGTGCAGGAATATTGCTTGCCCATGATTAGAGACAGGAATTTTTGGCGAAAAGATTTTTTCCCCACTTTGTTTCAGTGCCGTACGTGCGAACCTGCAGCTCAACATCATGGCTACTTGCAGAGTATTTTTAGGCAGAGTCGTTATTCAATTGACTGTGCCAGTCAGTACACAGATAACTGCGACACATCACGTCTGTGATTTGCGGGTTTAACCTCAAGACGCTGAGTGTTACGGCATCCAATCACTGACCACAAAGCAGTGATGCAGGAGCGCACGTAAGGCAATGAAACAAAGTGATGCAAAAATATTTTCGCGAAATTTCCTGTCTCTACCATGGTTAAAGTTAATTCTACAACAGGGTAGAAAGATTAATGTTAAAAGTTTGTCACAGGGAAAATTTCTGCCGCTTGAGCACTGGTGTCGATAACGTATTAAAACTTACTAATCACAGAACTTTCCTGAATTTTAAGTTACATTCTGTTAATAGAATAAAACGCGAAATTGGTTTATTTTCACTTTAAAATTAAGTTAAATTACTTTTGTCATTTCCAAGCCTTCTTAAATTTAATTTTTCTACAGTTTCGTACTTAATGGTCTCTAAGCGATAGCAGTGAAACTAGCGGAAGAAATTTTCCCTGTGTCAAACTCTGCCATAAGAAATCACATTTTCTTTCTAACCTGTAGTCGAATTAACCTTATGCATGGTGTAGAGTCAAATCAAATATATGTTCGCTTATTTCGATACGCTGCCATATTTCACCACAATCTCGAACAGACAGATTGCTTGTAAGTGTAATCTTGTTCTATACTAAACAGAGTTTGTTTGACTTTGCACAAACTGTTCTTACAAGCAGCAAAGTTATCCCACCATGTATAGAAGAACATATAGGGTAGAAGCAATGATTCCCAACATTTTACTTAATTTTAGCAGTAATATTGGTGATAATCGCTGTTCACGTGAACGATTTAATTAAACACTTACTGTAAAACTGAGCTAATTACAAACCTGAACGTAAAATAACAAGTTAATTGCCTTGGTTGACTGTTCTGCACAAGAAGAGCCTCGCCTGAAGGACAAACGAGTTAAAATACAAGTTCACAACAGACTCAAATCAGCAAGGTCTTTAGAGCGGATAACAGTGAATGACGGGGACGTGAATCAGCACCAGAATGAAAGACCGAGGGGCGGGGGTGGGGAAAGATCCCCGGAAATTTTTTTTTTTGTCTTAGTGATACACGTTAAATCATGTAAACATACGGTGTACTTACAACTACCAACATTTACACAAATCACAGGTAAATATTTTGCGTAAATACGGAAGAAACCACTCAATGTCCGCTGCCATTTCTAAGTACGGCGGCGAACAGGGCTTATTAGCTGTGACGAACTGCAGTATATTTGTTGATGGAGATGACACAAGCAGCCAATTCACCGCTCTGAGGCGAGTGGACCTTTGTATGTTACTCACTTCTCGTTTGAGCGGTACCACAGCGGTTCTTTCATCAGTCTAGCTGTGTGCTAAACAATTACGATTCATCTGTATACGAGGTTCATTTCTGTACGTTTGTGTTCGATAGGTTGCATTAACTAACCTTTCACTCTTTGTTTCTGTCTATGCGCCGTTAGGCCACTAAATTCAAGGTGATAAAATGTCCATCCATCACTGACACAAGTTCGCTGCAGATAGGAATTTCGCGCGGTACATGGTTCGTATTCGTTAAGAATTCGCAGCTAGCTTAAGGCGGCCGCCTACCCCACGCTTCAAATGCGTTGCAGTGTGTTCGTAAACAGGTTTGTTCTACGAAAATATTGCACGTGTGCTCATTGTGCCAACGTACGAAAAGAAAACAAACTTCAGACAAGGTCGGAACCTCATTGTTAAGACGCCACGCTCATTAAAAACACAGTTTCTAAGCCCTCCAGCATGGCTAAAAAAACGGCCTTTTCAGACTTCCGTACTTCAAAATGTACTAACAGGATGTATGTGAAACTCACATTGCCACCTGCACTGAACTTAGTTGCAGACTTTCCACCAATAAAATTATATGGTCACCGCTTAGTGTCCCATAGTAAAAACCGTTCAGCGGGAAGCTTGCACGCTATTTCAGAGCATGGCTCGTTGAGGCGACGCGGCATTTGATGCGCGCTTCAAGGTCGACCTTACTGCTCCGTCGCTTTTGAGCCTCTCACGCGTCGGTAGGTGGCGCCCTTAAGGTGGAGTGTTAGACAATTTTATTGTATGTTTAGTTTTTGAGACATAACATTTTTTTCAAATTGTATTATTAAAATATTCTCTTCAACGAAGAACAGGATGTATTTTGGTAAAATACTAGACATAAATAATAATGGAATATGTAATTAATTTGCCATGCAGAATCGTTGCAACTTAATTATAGGTTAACTTTAAAGTATTCTCTTGAAACGACTCTGCATGACAAAATAATGAATGATTCCGTTATTATTTATGTCAAGCAGTTTACCAAGAATATTTGTTATGCTTTGTCGACGAGAAAGTTTACATAATAAAATGAAAATATATGTTGTTGCTCATAAATTGAAAATAAAATTGTCTAACACTCCTCCTTAAAGTTCAAACATAAAGATAATTTAAAATTGTCTGAGATAAGATATATAATGTACTTTTATTTGCACTTTCAAACATCACAAGTAACTCAGTTTCCAGAAGAGAAAATACTGCTTTATTATTTATTGGCATTCCTTTCTTGATAAAATTTCAGTTTTACTACTTTTAGAAACACACTTAAGGGTGTTCACGTGGCAAAAATTCAAAATTTTGTATTTGCTTGGCATAGTGTTAGTTTTATAGACATTACTTGTGACTACATTTTCCACTTGTAGACGTTTTTTAGCTCACATAGTTTCCCCATAGCGGCACGTCAAAGTCAAAATTTGCAAGTTACAGGAACATAGGTTTAACAAAAACCAAGTAACTTACTCGAATTAAATAATTTACACTGAAATTAGATATAATGGGCAATATTCTAAAATATTTAAAAACCCAGAAAGGAATTCCTTTGTACCTTTTTAAAAAAATCCGAAAATGACGAAAATTTACCTCATTTGTGGCAATTTTTAAAAACGACAAAATTACTTTGTTTTGTGTTTTTAAATATTTTAGCATAGTGACCATTATATCTAATTTCAGTATAAATTATTTCATTCGAGTAAGTTACTTGGTTTTGTTAAACCTGTGTTCCTGTAACTTGCAAATTCTGACTTTGACGTGCCGCCATGGGAAAACTATGAGAGCTAAAAAACGTCTACAAGTGGAAAATGTAGTCACAAGTAATGTCTATAAAACTAACACTATGCCAAGCAAATACAAAAATTTGAATTTTTGCCACGTGAACAACCTTAATAAAGATTGATTTATTGACAAAAAGAGGAATTTTAAGTTAAAGCAAAGGTCAGCCGGTAAATATGTGTATATGTAGCTGAAGCGAAGATGTTAAAGCTGAACTTGGCATACAGGACTGAGCGAGCGGTCCGGTATAATTTACAGGAAGAGAATCCATGCAAGTGAGAATGTTCTTAATCCCGAGTAAGCTTTTCTCAAGTTTCTTGGAAGAGCAGCTTTGTATATGTCGTTACCTCACACGTAAACTACCGCAGTTGTTAAAAACCTATTTCTGTGGCTGTCAGGAAGTCTTACAGTATTAAGTTACCTGCCTGAACACAGGACTTACCATTTCAGTCACAAGTTCATTATTTCAGGCGACTCACGTGTGTTGTACTTTATATAATTGCCTGCAAATGACGACTAACGAATGTTCTAACCGGTTAACTTTGTTTTACATGTGCATGAGACTCTTTCATTGGAATTTCTTGAAATATAAACTCACAATTAAAGCATTTCTAGCAACATCTTCTGCATTAGACCCTGTGCCCTAAGGTTTAGAGTATCTGCTATTGGCTGGAGGTGTTATGGATACAAAATATTTTAACTTTACAACACAATAATCGTTTAAAACTGCACACATGTAAGGGGATATGTTCCAAACTCATGAGCGATACATGGTATGGTGTCCATTACTTTAGATGCAAAATTGTACCCTTGAGGAAAACACTCGTACCTGAATCAGAAATATCACTTGCTGGTAAGGTAAGACTAAGTACAGAATATTAACAACGCACGTTTCTGTGCATGGTACGCAGTGACATTAGACATACTTATTTCTTGACGAAGACACCAATTTGTGATACTCGCATGACGTATCATTACATAGATGGAACGAAAAATAGAAATTAATTATTCGCTGCAAACTCATATTCAACTCACTGCTGTGAGTTGTGGCACATATGTATCTACTTACTTATTCATTAATTCAGCCTTCAAGAACGCACAACCGATGTGCTCCGATTTATTAGTAAAAATTCATCAATACAAACACACTACAAATATTATAATAATATTAAATTTTGTACTACAAATTTTTAACATACATCTAGACTGTACGATGTATAGTATAGATTAAGGTTGTTCCTGTTGCAAATCAAAGAAATACAAAATTATTGTTTTACAAGCGACAATTTCTGTCGTTACTTGCGACTACCTATTACGAGCTTCAAATGCATAGTAATGTGTAGATGATTTCATTAATTTATTTAGTGAAACTGTTCGACATGTGTCAATTGTGTCAATGCAAAAAAGGAAACACACTTCGGATAGTCATTGTTCAGCCACCATGCTCATTGAAACAATACTCCTAAGCCCTCCACTACACTGTAAAAAAAGTTAGTATTGATACTCATCATATGTATGGTAATATTCCCCATCCTTGAGAGGGAAATCTGATTTTCTAATATGTGTGGAAATTTCCGCCAGCTAGTGTATTCGTCACACAAACCACTAGGAAGTTTCGCTCGCGCGTTATGTCAAATTGTCCTAGAGGTCTGAGACAATATGTAATGAAAAATTACATTACCAGTTGAGTAACTTACCTTGACACGTGTTAGGTAATTTTCCCTCACTTGTAGAGGTAATTAGCTTCCATTACATTTACAGTAAATTTACCTAAATATTTTTTACAGTGATAGCTGACAACGGTCTTTTCAGACTGCCGTACTTCAAAACGTACTAACCCAATATATGCTAAACTCAGATTGAGACGTGCACTGAACTTCATTACAGACTTTCCACCAATAAAATTATATGGTCACTTTTTTCTAGCTGTCATAGTTTTCTCACAGCGTATGTCAAAGTCAGAATTTACAAGTTACGGGAACATAGGATGAACAAAAACCATGAATTACTCGAATGAATTTACACTGAAATGAGATAGTATGGGTCATATGCTAATATATTTGAAAAGTACTCAACAAAGAGATTTTCGTCTTTTTTTTTTTTTTTAAATTTCCGTCAGTGAAATATACTGTCATTATTTAAAGATTTAAAAAAAAAGTACAAAGGAAATTCATTTTGCATATTTAAGGTTTTTAACACATTGTCCATAATATATAACTTCAATATAAATTATTTCATTTGAGAAAGTCACTTGGTTTTTGATATATATTCCAATGTTCCCGTGACTTGCAAATGTTGACTTTGTCTAGTCGCGGTGGGAAGGCGAGGAGGGCTAAAATATTTTACAAGCAGCAAATGTAGTCACATGTAACGTCTATAAAGCGAACACTATGCCATGCAAATGTAAAATTATGAATTTTCGCCAAGAGAAAGCCTTTAAGAGCGACGTCACCTACCTGCGCGTTACAGGCTCAGGAATGACGGAGATATAAGGGCGACCTTGGAACGCGCAACAAATGCCGCATCGTCTCAAAGAACCATACGCTGAACTAGCGTGCGAGGTTCACGCCGAACCCGAACGGTTTTTACAATGGGACTTTCAGTGACAACGCTGTCTTTTTATCGTACGCTATGAAAGGCAAAGTTTCTTTCTAGAGACCTACTTCATTCAAAGGTTCCTCAAAAGGAATACTCTTACATATAAAAAGCTTATGTATGTATGTATGTGTATATATATATATATATATATATATATATATATATATA
>PNEQ01127409.1:0-11561 GCA_003012365.1 Medauroidea extradentata | reverse complement strand
TAATTTAATTTTTTCTCAGTTAACTACGTAATTTTAATGAGAGAATGTTTTTTTTTATTTTTGCTTTGAGTATTTTTCCAAACAGTGTGGCCAACATTTCTGGTAGACCATAATATTTTTTTGTTTAACTGCAGACTTTTATGTATTTCCATAGTTTTATTTTCTCTATGTCTTGAGGTTTTGTGTTTGTCGAGAGCACGGTCGTAGAAGAACAGGTCTGTGCTCTCGCCTGGAAACTAGACCCACTTGTTGTTTGGTTGCAGTTCACCAAGTTGCCGAGAGTGTTGTGCGTCTTTGGCACTGCAATCTGTGCGGTCGGGCTCAAACTCCGCCCACTTCCCTCCCACTTTTTCCAGTGTTTGCGTTATAAAGATAAACAATTTACCAAAACGATTTTTTTTATAAATTTATGAAATACTTCCTTCGTTCACAATCCTAAAGCATGGCTCCAGAAATATTTATTTACTTTATAATGTAAACACTGGAAAAAAGTGGGCGGAGTTTGATCCCGACCGCCCTGATTGCAGCGCCAAAGACGCACAACACTTTCGGTAACTTGGTGAACTGCAGCCAAACAACAAGGGGGTCAAGCAAAATACATTGGTAGAGAGGCGAGTGTCCAGACCTGTTCTTCTACGACCGTGGCCGAGAGCAATGTTTATGTTGCTGGAGGCAACGGGAAATTAACACCATGGTAACACTAGAGAGGTGTATACTGTATATTGATTATATTGATTAAGGGCGTTGGACCCGTAAAAATTCAAAATTTTATATTTGTGCCAAACACTGTTCAACTTTTGCACTTCAGAAAACATGTAATTTCCCCAAATAAAAAAAAATTAGGTCCCATAGTTTATGTATAATCACTCATCAAAGTCTTAAAATGGCCATTGCGGTGTAGCCAAAATCAAAAAAAGTAATTAACGAATAAATTCAAAATTACAGGAACTTATAGTTAGTGTATCAATGCATTTTACTACATGGTTGACAAAAGTTAGTTTTGAAAATTTCAGTAGTAGCCAAAAGTCAAAGTTATGCAAAAATGTACTCATTTTCATACATTTTTTAAAAATACAAAAAGTTATCGCTTTGTGTTCAGAAAAGTGTCTTGAAGTAGCTCACATTATTAAGAATCAATCTGAATTATCTTGTTTCTGTAAGTTAATTATTTTTTATTATTTTGGCTACACCGCGAATGCCATTTTGTGACTTTGATAGGTCATAATGCTAAAACTATGGGACCTAATTTTTTCTTATTTGGGGAAATGACATGTTATCTGATGTGTAAAAGTTGAACAGTGTTTGGCACAAATATAAAATATTGAACTTTTAGAGGTCCAACGTCCTTAAGAGGCCGTTAAAGTGTTTCAGGCGCATGTATGCAACCCGCATTGACACCATATATCAAGGCTAATATTACCTCCGCTATAGCAGTAAGAGTATTACACGTATCAAAACAAATTCTTCGCGCTTTATCAAAGGCACAGTCGTTATTATTTTCGCTGCGTTCTGCACAATTTAGTATAACAAACAGTTTCACTAAAAACCCAATACAAAAAACATTTTGTGAAATTTATAGTCTACCTTTCTTTATACTTGACTTCGGCGAACGCGCCGAAAATAAGAACGACTGTGTCTCTCATAAAACGCTAAAATAACGTTGATATGTGTAATACTTGTATTGCTGTAGCGAAGGTAAGATTAGCCTTGATTCATATGGGGTTAATGCTGGTTGCATACATGCGCCCAAAGGAAAGGCCTCTTTACGGAAATTTTAATTTTGTGACTGTAGTAGTTTATTTATTTATTTATTTTTTTTTTTCAGGTTTTTAAGCAGAGATAGATGTAGCTTCTTGCGTTCGGTGTGTTATGGCTATCTTTAATGGGATGTTGTAAAATGAGGATCGGCGATGTTTTAACGTCCGTATACAAGTTATTTATTTATTTCGAGCACGATACGGTTACCAGGTTGACCTGGTAGGGCACACAACTCTACAGTAACGTGACAAATGAAGACCAGAAGAAGGCCTGCTGACCTATGAGAAGTACAAAACCACTACGCAACGAACGCCGTAAATAAGCAACTAAGTTTTGACTGCAATTAATAATGCTGTGTACCGGCGATACTTCATTTCTTTGCCTCTCTGCTAGTTAAGTTATTTTCAAAAAGTAATTTTCTCTTGCCTTTACCTTAGTGTAATTTTACAAGACAAATTGTGTTAAATTGAAATAGCATAGCTCAACTCGAAAACAAGAGAAACTAATCTAGATAGTATCCGTGAGTTGTAAGTATATATATACATGGCATAGCTTTTGTTTTCGAGCTGAGCTATGCCATTTCAATTTAACACGATTTGTCTTATAAAATTACACTAATCGCTTACTGCTACTGTTGCCTGGTTATCCAGTATTTAAACATAATAGTATTCTTCAAATTTATTGCTTATGTAGTTGATTATTTCTTTTCTGCCCTGAGATGTTATTAAATTAACTATTTGCAGCTCGGCAGGTTGTCAGTTTCTTTTGTGGAATTATTCCACTGTCGTGCGACATTGTGGATTGGTAGACAGGGAGGGGTGTGGAAATGTTACTATTGTAATATTTTATGCCTGTCATTGGTCAGCAGACAGCTACGTTGTGTCAGAAGTATATCACCGAATCACACACCTCACGAGAAACTACAGTGTTTTCCAGTGTATGTTGGAACAAAACATTTTCGCGTATACCATCATCTCTCACCATAAGGAGAAGAGTTCTACGGAAACCTGGCACGCCAGCTTGACGTGGTGTAAATAGAGGCGATATACCTCCCGTCGAGCGTGGTACTGTAGCTCTTATGCGGCTAGGCTGTTCCCACGCGTCAAACGTGGAAATTTAAAATTGGTACAATTCGTTATCGCTAATGTTAGGTGTTCCAACTGAAGTTCTTTACTTAAGGGTGCGGCTACCACAATTTTCGACACCATGTTTTTATTTTTCATTTGTACCTGATATTTTTTTCTTATTTTAGACACAAAATGTGAATAAGTTTGGCTCTTTTGAAATTTTTTTACCTTTCATAGTTTTCTGGTAATAGTTTGTTAAAGTCAAAATTTGTAGGTTTCTGTTTTAAGGACTACACTAAAATCAACTGACATACTTAACTGAAAAAATTCACAGTGGATAAAGACGTCGCAGGTTACAATGTAACGTCCATAAAAACAAAGAATAACGATATTTCGTATTTAAATAAAAATATTAAAACTTTAAAATAAAAATATTAAAACTTAAAATAAAAATTTGAAAAATTCAGTACTTTTTTTTTTAAATACAAAAATTATTTTTTTGTTGTTAAAAATAGCAGAATTTGTATACAACAACATTGTTATTGACAGTGAATTTTTTTTTTGTTTGGTAAGTGAGTTGGTTTTAGTGTCGTCCTTGAAACGGAAACATGCAAATTTTGGCTTCAACGAGCCATTACGCAAAAACTAAACGAAATAAAAAAATTTTATATGATAAAAGTTTGGTCACATTTTGTGTATAATACAAGAAAAAATAACCGGTACCAATATAAAAATAAAAAGATGGCGATGAAAATTGCGGCAGACCGTGTCCTTAAGCGCCCTTCTGATCTATATATCTTACCGATACCTGCTCTACCAGCGGCAGGAATATTCGCTTGGCACATTTCGTCAGTAATAAATTCGATTATCTTTCTCGTTTGTAGTAGAATTGCGACATTATTCTGTGCAATGCGTACCACCAATTTGAAACTGCTAACATTTGATACTGTTTTTTTTTATCTAGGTACTCGTCTCAATCGTAAAAATTCTTATTAAAGTGCGCCGCCTACCTGCGCGTTAGAGGTTCAGAAATAACGGAGACATAAGGACGTCCTTGAAAAGCGCATCGAATGACGCATCGCCTCAACGAGCCTATCTCTGAAATAGCGTGCAAGCTTCCCGCCGAACCGTTTTTGCTATGGGACACTAAGCGGTTACCATATAATTATATTGGTTTGAAGTCTGTAGCAAAGTTCAGTGCAGGTCGTAATCTGAGTTAGTACATTTCGAAGAACGGTAGTCTGAAAAACCCGTTTTTAGCCGTGTTGGAGAGCTTATAAACAGTGTTTTTAATGAGCATAGTGACTTTAACAATGATATTCCGACCTTATCCGAAGTATGTTTTCTTTTCGTACGTTGGCACAATGGACAAACGTGGAATTGTTTCTTATAAGAAACCTGTTCACGAACACACTGCAATGCATTTGAAGGATGAGGTAGGCAGTCGCCTTAAGATATTATTTTTCTAATTGTAATTTAAAGCATATGCACTGAAACTATTCTGCATTTAGCGTAACCATTTTTTGGCAAGTATCATGCGTTTGTGTTAAAAATTTGGTCACCCCTTCTTTGAATACCCGTCAGTCACGTGACCTTCAGCCAATAGGATGCTTCTAATATTTCCATCCGTCCGTCTGTCGAAAGCTTGGCAAGCTCTAACTTTTGAGAGATGACAGATGACAGCCTTCTAAATAAAGATGGCGAAGATCGTTTTAACGGTTTTATTTTGGAAAGAAGGCTGTGACGTTAGTTTCATTTTATTATTTTTGTTGTGTAGCACTACAAAATCATCCTTAAAATATCGCAGGGATAATTTTGGCGTTTGGAAAAAAAAATGCTCACAGATTTTTTTAAAATGATACTTACTCAAATTAAAACGTAAATAATTTAATTAAGAAATAATTATACTCGCACAATGTCTTTGTGGTGATAATCAGCTCATGTAATTATTAGCAGCCACACCCACAGATTAATAAAAAATCTTTAAAAAATTAAAACAAGCTGTTTACGGGAATTTAAATATGCCACGGAAGTATTCTATACTTTGGCAGGGTTGCAAATTAAAGAAATAACGACGGACTGATACGCATTGTTGTGAATCGTTTCCTACATCAGGATGTCCATACACACGGCCGATTTTGAGCTGTTGTGAATCAATAGGTTCGAATTCTTGGAAATTAGTTCTTGTGCAACGACCTTTTAAGATGATGGTTAGAGCCACGATTTTGTCGCGAAATGATTTTTGCCACACTTTGTTTCAGTGACTCACGTGCACATCGGCAATTCTGTTTCAAGGTTATTGGCAGCGTGTCTATGTACAGACACGTTTCTCATTTGACTGCACCAATCAGAATAAGATTATTGTGAGTCTGTACGTCCATAATTTGACAAAGCCAGTGAGAGTAAAATAATCCAATCATAGACGATATAGCAGAGCTGCAGGTGTGCACAGGACGCATCGAAACCAAATGTTGCAAAAATCTTTTTGCCATACAATCGTGGCTCTAATGATGGTTTATCGCGGGAAAACTTGACTGTTTGCTGTGTTTCAACACACGTTTAGTTAACCAGAAGACGACTGGCTTTCACTTGTAAGTGGAGTTGCCCTGTTTGACTGATCCAATAATAATCCCGCTGTTGTAATATTAGAAGCATGTTATTGGTCTGGAGACAGCTATGTTGTGTCAGACGTACATCATCCAACCATATGTGTTGCAATAAACTGCACATTTTTGAAGGCACAACGCATTTTCGCGATATACAATCATCGCTACCTATGTTTAGAGCCCATGATTTTTTCGCGAAAAGAATTCTGCAACAATTTGGTGCAATGCTTTATATGCAGCCCTGCTTCATGGTCAGTATTTATATCTGTTTATAACTCTCAGCGTCTAGGGTTCTATCTTTTCTGTTTCTGTCTGATATCTGTTGTGTTTTGTCTCGTCTCTTCGTTGTGTCGTTTTGTTATTTTTCTGTTCGTGTCTGGTATATACTGTGTTTTTTGTTTCGTCTCATCGTTGTGTCGCATGTTACTTGGTTTTTTTTTCCTTTTTGATTATATTTTTTTATTATCTGTTTGTTCCTTGTTTTTATTTGACCCGATTCCATTTTGGAATTTCATGTTGTGTATGTATCTTGCTGACTAAAGCATACTCTGCTTATTTATGGTTTTCTATTATTTGTTTAGTTTTCTTTGACAGTCATTCATTTTGCAGTGGAGTATGTCCAAGAAACTGAATCCAGTCATGCATTCCCATTGCACAATTCTTTCGAAGATCATTTCTATTCGCAAATCACAGACGTGTGGTGTCGCAGTAGCATTGTTCCTGTTGGCACAGTCAAATGAGCCACGTCTGTGCAATAACACATTCTGCTAATAACCATGGAGCACAGCTTCATATGTGCACATAAGGCATTGGAACGAACTTTTGCAATGTTCATTTCGCGACATACCGTCATCGCTACCTATGATCTATGATTACTTTTATTTTATGAATTGTGAACCTCGCCTTGCCCATGTACGGTGTTGCAACATGTCATGCGTATTATTTTTTACGCGAAACAGCTTAACTTACTCATATTACGTTTATCTATGATAACAGCACACGATTGAAACAACGCTTCTACAATTTAAAAAATGCAGCATGATTGTTAGAAATCTGATTTTAGTGGCTCGCAAAATGGCTAAAAATACTACCTGAATTCGTAAAGTTCAAACCGAGACCAACGCGTTGACGTTTACTTCATACTATTCAAATATAAAATGGGTCACCGCTTAAGGGGGATTGATCCCTGTCAAATCGGTTTTACGGTTTTTCTTATAAATCAGGGAATAGACACATTGTTTTACTTTTTTCACGCTGACAAGGCATAGTTTATTGTTTCGTTCACTTTTTGGAATCCATATGGCATTGTTTCTGTTAATGTTACGGCCTCTGTAGTCGCTCCCGTAAATAAAGCAATTTTTCCTTTTCATCTGTTTCTCGTTGCAAAATAATGAATATGTTATGGTTCCAGCAATTACAGAAAATCGATTAAGTTTGTATCTATTACTTGTCGTGACAAAAATTATGATACATCGACTGGAACAAAAGTTATCGAGAAGAAACAGATAAATCCAAGGTGGTAGGGATCAATACCCCTTAAAGTGTCGTAGGAAAAAGACTACTAGGAAAACCTTGTACTCCAATTTGGCGCGCTGCTAATAGAGGCGATATGCTTCCCGTCAAGCGTGGTACTCTGGCTCTTATAGCTCCGCTGTTGCCGCGCGTCAAACGTGGAATTTTGAAACCGGTGAAGGTTCCTCTTAACTGCACCTTCAGTGTTAGACAAAAGTTCTAGAGAAGCGTACAGACGGAACGGTATAAAGTGAGCACTGAAAAATTCCCAGCTAAGTTCTATTTTCAGCCAATTCTTATATTTCCGCGCGTAATGGCCAACGACGGGAAACGTCTAACGTCTCTGGAAACGGCAATTGATGTTTGCGCGTGAAAGTTAAATTGTGCAGTCAGTAGGAATTTATATAGTTTGGCAAATAAATGTTAATTTAATAAAATATAAGTATGTCGGTTTCGGTTAATTTTGTTTCAGTATTGTTGCATTTAAATAGGAAAATATACGGAACTATATTACGTAATTTCGTTGCCAACATTACAAGCAGTAAGGCAACTATAGTCAATGTTGAATTATATACATTAACGGCTAGTGATATTTTTCAAAGTCAAAATGTTTAGTGCAGAGTTTATCCCGAACGACCTATAAGTACTAATTGAAGCAGGAGGAATCTCTGAGCTAGTAACAACGGGCTGTTGGCTGGTAGCGGGACGGGGACCTCAAGGTCGTGCTACGGCGGACTCGTCGACGTAATAGGACGTAGGAGGAAGGAGGAGGGAGGAAGAGCAGTCTAGCATCATCGTCTCGGCGCACCAACAGCGCAGCTGGTAGTTGGCAAGGTCAGTCGTCGACGGGGGGCGCCCCTGCTGGTTGGCGAGGCGACTACGTGCTGTGCTGAGTCCCCGTCCCGCCGAGTTGCGACAAATTTCCTCCCCCCTCCATCGTCCTCAACAACAACCTCATGCCCTGGTTGTCCTTCGTCGCCCTTCCCTCCCGCCCACCATTACATAGGCTAGCATGTCCGCGCGACTCTTGCAAATCGTCCGGCCTTGAGCCGTGGCGGTCACCGGGCCGACCTCGTGTAGCGGTCACCACGACCCCGACATCGGCGACTCCTCGCATCCTACCCCCTCCCCACTCTTCTTTTTCCACGGACAAGCTGAGGGGGCGTCCCAGTCTCCGACCCGTCAGTACTCCGGTCAGACAGCGAGTTAAGGCCTATTCACAACTGCGATGTCAGAAGTTGTGCCCGGATTTTCGCACGTGGGAATCGTGCCGGATGATGCCGTTGGTCGCCGGGTTTTCTCGGGGATCTCCCGTTTTCCCCTGCCCTTTCATTCCGGCGCTGCTCCACACTCATATCACGTCACCCCACACCAGCGCTGAAGACCTCGATGTTATGCGTAGACCAAAATCTCTCACTCCCACTCCGAAGTTGTTTCCTATTACAAGAATGCGGTGATTGGCGCACGTGACCCTGTGACGTCACACCAGTGTCCGAAGTTACAGTGTCTTAGGACCAGCTTGGTTATAAGGTCCTAAGACAAATATTCACCAATCTTAACTTTTGTCCGTAGTTGTGCCCTAAGACTGAAGAAAATTTGAACAATTTTCGCGGCCATTCGTTACTAGTATAAAATTGGAAACATTGAAATTAAACACGAAAAAAATAGAACGTTTAAATCAATAAGAGCTGGACAAAATATTAATTAGTCACAATGTTAGACCAGCTTCGGATATAATAATTGTGAACTGCGAGGGTGAATCTAACCACGAAGTTCTGACACGTCCATGTCCACTACAACGGTCATATCCGTGGACACGGTCATATGTAGATAGGCCTTTATACGTACAAACATGTTCAAGATGCCTGCCTCAGAACACTGGCGACAACAAACACGGGGATTTACATACGGGTGCCGTCTAATATACGCTTCATTACAATACATGTTGTTAACACATAACTATTCCATATGTGCCTGTTGTGCCAATGCATGAAAACAAAACACGCTTCATACAAGTACGTATTGGAATGACATTCAGTATGTTTACACCGACAAACGGAACCTGGGTATCGGAAACGCTGTGTAAACGGCGCGAAAGTGAGGTTTCGTTGCTGAGGGAAACCTGAGTTCGTAAATAAATTTTCGTGGTAAAAGCTAAGTTTCGTGAACGGTGTAAACTGAGGTTTCCTTCAATTTCGGCCAGAAACGAAGAACTGAATAGCGTTGGAAATGCAAAGTAAGTGAAATGTTAAAAAATTAGTATGACAGTAGCTGCAGTATAAATAAGCAAGTTTGAGTGTTAAGAAATTAGTAGCGTTTGTGTGTTAAGATATCCGTACCAACTGAAATTTCACAAATGCAAATATAGGTTCGCTATGTGCTAAAATTGTCCACTGTAATATGTAGATAAGTGTGATTTCTCTAATATTCTATCCGTTTCCGTATTGTTTACTGTTTACTTTACTGTTCAATTCTGAGTAAGTCTTCATTTATTTTGACACCTGCAGTTATTTCCGACACATTCTAGCTTAAGTTTCCCTGACATTTCACGTATGGTACAAGTACTTCCTTTAAACCTCAGTTTACAAAATGAGGTTTCGGAAACAGAACTTTCGTGTGTCGGTGGAAAGATACTAATTGTTAAGTTACCACACTCATTAAAAATACTACTTCTAAACCCTCGAACATAGCTATACACAGCCTTTTCATACTGCCGTACTTCAAAATGTATTACCTAATGTATACACAACTGAGATAGACATGTGCACTTGCCATCTTTGCTAGAGACTTTCCACCAATAAAACCATACGGTCAATGGTTAAAGTATGATAGTATAAACAGTTTGGACAGGAACTTTGCACGCCAGTACAGTGCTTGGCTCGATGTGGCGATAAGGCATTTGCTACGCATTTAAATATCATCCTTATAACCCGTCACTATACTGAACCACTAATTTTAATGTTGGTGGTGCCATTAAATTATATTAGCAATGGCCTAGTACCTGTGGATCCTGTATATTTGCCACCAGTGACATTATTGTTCAGTATTCAGATAACTGGGAGGCGAGCGCAATAGCCTCTACATAATCGCGGCCACTGTGAATATGAAGCACCAACTACGCAAGTGTGTCTTGTGATGTAATTAGTTTATCTTAACTATCAATTTCGATAACATCAATTTTATTCAATAAAATAACTGACTATTACCACTTTTATTAATAACATTTAATTTTATCCTCACAAATTAAACACACAACATTCAAAATACATGTTAATAATTTTTAAAAAATTGTGTAATATTTTGATTTCAATAAAGTTACATTTTATTATTTACTCAGATACTAATTTCAGTCTTATAACTGATTTTACATTGTGTGAATCTTCTGCGTTACGTTATGTTTTCACATTTACTGCATCGACATTTGTAAATTTGAAATACTGGTTTTTACTAATTAATTGGCCAAACTATGGCGTAGTTTTTCCAAAGGTGGGTGATCATTTATGTGACCCATTGATATTTTTTAACCTCGTGCAAGCTGGAGGCATCTTTCAGAACCAAACACAACTTTTGTGAAAGTGATTTTTTTTATCCCCCGAAGCTGTACTCTCAGAGACGTGATATGTGTTTTTTAATGTGACGACTTTAATCACATTTGGTGTATACAAGTTTTGTTCCACATGGACCATTACTTTTTCCACCATCAGTAAATACTTAGCTCAGGGTAGAGCATAGCCGAATTTTCTTAAAAATAAAATGCATAACTTTTATATGGTTGCGAATCGGATTATGCAAGTTTAGTTTATTTGGTAGGTCTTGGGCCCCTCTATCACCCGCCTCTTTATTGATACCTACGCCCGGAACATCCCGTATGTATGTGTGTGTGTATATATATATATGTATATATATATATATATATATATATATATATATATATATATGAGGCGTAGAATACATACTACAGCTGCTCAGAAACTATACGACATCCAAAACCACAGTTTCCAGAAAACTGTTTATAAGCATTTTACCACTGATATAGTGCAGACAGAATTGGTGAAATTAAGCTATGGTATCGTGAAATAACAATTCAGTGCCTAAACGTATTGTGTTTACGTCCTCACGAAACCCATTCATAATCAGAAATTACAGAAAACAGCCATGACGTAGCTTATTATGTTGTTTGTACATGCCTATTTCATTTAACGAAAAAGAAACCGTTAAAAATAATATCGTGTAATTTAATGTACATACTGTGTATTCGCATGCTGTAAGTCGAATATTATATGGTCTTACACATGGTGAGCTGTGAGTGACCAGTAGCAAATATCACTGCGCACAACTGCCACGAAGAATACTGCAACAAACGTCACAAGTAGGACAACGATAACGAAACTACAGGCTACTCGGAAAATATTACCATAGTATTGTTACAAGTTTGAGAGCACAAACTTTATATGTGGGCAATTCCCATGAGTTCTTTGGGATAGAGGTCTTATAATTACAAATAAAAGAGTTAAATTAAGTACTGGATTTAATAGCTCACAAAGCTATGAAATACACAAAACAGTAATCAACTAGAACTCTCACAACACAATTAGTTATGCACACAATTAGTCCTGTG
>PNEQ01127408.1:0-24890 GCA_003012365.1 Medauroidea extradentata | reverse complement strand
GGGGGGGGGGGATCGTAAGAATGTTTTCGAAAAGTTCAAAGAGATTCTTACATGAAAAGAAAAAAGGGGGTGAGGGGTTGAGAGCGATGGCATACTAATTTGGATGAGAGAAAACAAGAAACAAGTTGTTGGAAGTATTGGCTATTCCTTTTTGTTCCCTGTCGGGGCGAAGTGGGGAAATGTTGGTTTTTGGCAAAATGGAGAGGCACTAAGTAACCACGTGACGTGCACTCGTCCAACTGCGCCGCCACAGCGAGCAAGTGCTCACTCTCTCTTCCACTCTGTCTGTCTCTCTCTCTCTCTCTCTCTCTCTCTCTCTCTTTGCTAAGAATGTGGTCGAGTGCCAATCTCTTGTTTTGTCAAGAAATGGCCAGGACCGTCCAAGTCCCCTCACCTATGTCTAGGGAGGATTCCGCCACTCATGCACAGTTTATGTGAACGTGGAAGTCTATTGTTCTGAGTTTTGAGTATCTTGTGATGCATGCTTTTCCGATAATGTTTTTATATTTCAAGGGGGAAGGTTTTTCACGAGGTTTTCCTAAATAACAAAGTAATCAAGTGGTCAGGATATTGCATAAAAAGTTTGCCTACAAAACCAAAAATTATTTCGTTGTGAAATACAAATTAATGGGATAGCTGCTTTATCACCTGTTTCGTTATCCATTTCCTTTTAATAAATCAAGGGCACAATGCATTATCGGCAATGTACCTGTATTAAAAAAATTACGATTAGGTGCGTATTAGTGTATTAAATTGGTACTTAGAGTGATTTAGTCTAAATTACGTTGTGAGAGATAATTACTGCCTTAAAATTTTGAATTAGCTTAATTATTTCATAAGTACTATTTAATACTTAGAATACCATGTGCGTAATGAAAGGTAATGTAACTAGTTAAGTCTCTATTAAAATATTTTCAAATAAATCTTACTGACCTCAGAGTCAGAGAAAAAAAAACAGCCGGTGTTTAAGGAATTAAATTAATTGAAAATGAACTCAGAGAGGTGAAATAATTAACAAGATCATCAATCAGTACTCTGCTGTATAAATTACTATAATTTTTTTCTTAGCTTATTTTCCGGGGTTGCATGTGTTTAGAGACTACAGTGAAGGCAATTCGAGTTCGGTCTCCGGCGCAAGAAATTAAAAAATAAACAACTCAAGCCGAATTAAGTGGACTCAGCTGATCTTAAAAATGGAACTTTCTTGGAAAAATTTGCATACACTGTGCCAATATTGACAATGTTGTGAATAACCAGCATTATACACGGTTAAACAAGCAAAACAATGTTGTATATGTACGGATCTGTGTTCATATCACTGCAGTGACCGCTCTGACTAAGGTACCAGTGATCAAATATTTTTCATGTTGTGCTTAATATTATTGGCAGTAGTTTATTTTTATCAAATTTAAGTCATAATCTCAACAACATAATAATGTCTGAAAAAAAGTAAGTTTTTCTTCGCTTTTTGTACAGGAAAAACCACAAAGCCTCTTTTTTCTGCAACATGTATACTATTACCGTCACTATAAGTGTTAATAACATGAAATGGCCACGTTGTATCCCAATATTATCCTTGCTTACATATCCCTTTTAAAATGCCATGACCGACATTGAAAATTCATAATTTTTAAGTAAATGAAGTGCTGTGCTGTAATACCAAAATCAGAAAATATTATGGTTTACCAGTGCAACAAAATATTATTCTTATATATTATTTCCAATATTTTTTATATTTCTGTTGCATATTGAATACAAAAACACAGTATAACATCAATTTACCGTGGTAAAGCAGGGGCGAGAAGTTACGTTAACAGAAAATCGCGCTTAGGCGAGTCGTACTAAAGGCTCGTTCACAATCAGACATTATTTGAATAACATAACTTACACAGCATAACATGCGAAACTGTCCGCACACAATCGGCATCAATGTATACGAAAAAAAAAAAATTGTTTCTTGACTAATCAGATAATTCCCAACGAGAAAGAACACGAAAATTTTCGCGCCAACAGTTCTTATGATGTTTCATATTCTTATTGGCCGGCATGAGAAATTTGCCCTCAAAGATGACCATATTTAACGCCATACCAGGCAAGTTACGCTAAAGTCATGCCCAGCGGTGCAGTCAGGAGAGGGGGATATCGGGATATATCCCCTTCTTCACCCCACCCACCCGAAATACTCCAAATTTCAGTAACAATCTCAAAAATACCTGTTAGTGCCTATTCAATAGAAAAAACTGCAATGACTCCAAGCAACCGAAATCAAATGTTATTAGGTGTCTGTGTTTATGTCTGTAGGATATGTATAATATACATATTTTTGTTGCCATGTACTATATGTACAAAAATATCATTCTATCTCCCACCACTAAAAAATAACTCTGGCAACCCCCTTGCAAATGACAAGTATTTAATTGCGAACGCCTACATTTGTATCACAGGTATTCAATTTCTTACGCTGTTTTCATTGCGCCATGTCTAAAGGCACGAGTGAGTGAGTCAGAAATTTGGTCAGAGCTTAAGGGGCCCGCCTCGTTGCCATAAAATCACACTGCAGCGTGTTTGAAGAAAAAGTTTTACACCGAAACTAATACACGTGTGTTCACGCCGTTTCTCTACGAAAAGAACACACACTTCAGACGACTGCCCTTGAGTACTTTGAAGACAACACACGTATTAGAAATCCCCTCTTAGGGCACGTCAAAATGGGTCAAAACGGGATTTTCAGGCTGCTATAGCGGAAAATATACTAGCCGAATACATGTGAAATCACTTAAGGGTAGTGCATTGGACTTTAGTAAAGAGATTTCGTAAATGAAACAATAGGGTCACCACTTAAAGTCCAATAGGAAATTTGTTTTTTCGCGAAGACTGCACGCCTTAAACGTAGAGGCGACGCACCGTTGTATGGCCCATACGACGTCGCCCTTAGCACCGTACCTCACTCACACAAACACATGTGCCACGAGGCGGGCCCCTTAACATCGGGGTATTTAGCGCTGGTGAGGGGTGATATGATGTGAGTAAGGAGCAGTGGGCGGGGGAAACGGGAGATCCCCGAGAAAGCCCGACGGCCAGCGGCTTCGTCCGGCACGATTCCCACATGCGAAAATCCGGGGACCGACCCCGCCGGGAATCGAGCCCAGATCGCCTTTGTGGGAATGACCACGTGACTCACCACGAACACTTAACAATACAATCCGACCACAAATAGTATCATTGCCAGATCTTTGAACCCTCCGTAACTCAGGATGTCAGTAAAATAATTTTATATGGAAACTTTTTAGAGAGAAAGAAATAAAGAGGGAGAGGGGTATTTCGTAATACTGTCTATTGTCTAGGGAGTAGGTACACGTTTGCATTAGTACGTGTGCCTCTATCACTTTTTAAGGTATCACTTTCGGACAAAAACCATTATCTGTAGTAAGAAGAGAAAAATATTCGTACAAGAATAAATATGTAAAAAAAGTATTGAATGCACAGGTGTTTGCGAGTGTGTGTGGGCATGAAAATATTTATTTGCTCATAGTTTAGAGCTTAAAAGTTAACTTAGCAATGTGGTACGCAACGAGACGAACAAAAATGTCTCTTCTGGCATACAGGCAGTTAGATAGGAGCCCAGCAGTAAGTTGTAAATTCCTAGCCTTGCTCTCTATAGTTGAGGTAAAGGGCCTTGTCTACCTCAGGACCGTCATATCAGTTTTTTCTGGGTAAATGGCCGTTGAGTTGTAGGGAAAGGGGGGGAGTACGATTTGTTTGTTGGAAGTAGCCTTGTTACGTTTGAGAGAATACTATTAAGAATTTCCACGTTATGCATACAAACTTTAATAATAAAACTTCAATTTTATGTGCCCATGTTTGTATTACTTCAATAACAAAACTTTAATTCAAAAATCAGTTTTTGTACGTTCTTCATTCTAAATTCAGGGAGTGGCAATTGCTCCCCCCTCCCCCAGCCCCCCATAAATGACACCTCTGAACAATATAAAAAGCGCGGAACCTGTTTGAATTAAAATAAAAAATCATACAGCTGATAGTGGCCAGATAAGGGCGCCCATCTTATAGATTGAAAGAAAAAAAAAGGTGGAGGGGGGCAAGATCATATAATATACGTTTCTGTCAACAGGAACGGATATATCCTGTGTATACATTTGTAGCCACTGGCATATTTCGATAGGAACCGCTTTGATTACGAAACTTATCAAACTGCAATTAGTTTGCTATACGTTTTATTAAAAAATAAAACTATACACATTGTGGAACATCTGTTAGGGGGAGGGGGGGGGGCTCAGGCATCCCCTGCCCCCTTCTTATGTGCGCTCTTGTGGCCAGCTCAATTTTTTTAGTTTATTACCTTTCCTTGCACCGTAGGTGGAACGCTTCAACAAATATGATATTAACCCCCTTCCCCACAACAATTGCGAGATGCGTGAGTGCGGCGAGAAAAACTAATCATTATTCGTAAACCAAATTGTGTTGCATTTAAGGGCAATACAGGTTGACAGTTTTTATCAATTTGATCATATTGAGTCATCTTTCATCGGTAACAATACTTCAAACATCGTGAAATGGTGAAGCAAATACATGGGTCGGAAATAAATATTTTGAAACGCAAGAAATTTCGCGGGTTGCGGACTAGCAAATCACGAGAGTAGCCAATGAAACAAACCGCCTCGCATATTACGACATCTGTCGACGAACTTATTAACTATACAACGACATCACTGAGTAGGGAGGTGACATCTATCTTGTATGTGTATACTACTGTAAGAAAAAAATTGTTTTGATGTTGATGAGTGGATTTGTGGTGAATAGTTCGAAGGTTATCACGAAATTGTTTTCAGGCACTGAATTAACAAATTGCTATGCTAAATGTACATTCAAGAGATCCGAAAGACGTGGTGAGTGGAAATGCGTGCTAAATCTCTTTCGGAACCTATTTAAGCATTTAATTAGTCTAAAAAGAAAACAATGTCAAATTTGACAACTGGCAGCCGGCTCAACTAGTAGTTGACAATTACGGGTCGAAGTTTGTAGTCAGATTTCGTATTGGCGTGTTAGCTTGACAGAACATGATTTACTTACACGTCAATGTTTGGAAACATTTGTTAAATAATTCAGAAACTCACATATAAGACACTCAAATGCTTGTGTAGGGGATGGAAAAGGTTAGGCTCTATAATCCCAATTCACAATTCAAACAGCGCTAGTCAAAAACAAATTAGTGGGATTTTAATTTATCGATTTAACCAAAGCATTTGATACACTGATGCATGAATTTCTACTTAAAAAGCTGGAAAATGCAGGTATCAGAAGGGTCACACTAAAATAGTTTTAATTGTGTCTAGAAATCAGAGAACAATAGCACTCGACAAAATCTTGACAGACAATGTTCTACCAAGCTGGAATCACATAGAACACGTAGCTACGACACGAGGGTCGTGTTGTGCTGAATAGCCAGTCACATGCTAGATTTATTTGACGTCATCACCTTTTAAATATTCTAATTTGTTGGTCAGCATGACACGTGTCGTCGTGGTCTATGTGATTCTGGCTTTACACTGTGAATCAGGTAAGGGGAAAACTATAATGGTATATAACAGGATCTAGATTTATTAAACCATTGGTTTATAGGCAATAAGTTAACCCTAAACACAAAAAAGAAAAAAAAAAATAGTCCCTGCAAAAAAACTTTCACCTCTGAATTTGAAAATTCATTATGCCTACACATAGCCTAGAATAATTATTGAAAGAGTTGATATGTACTTGCAGTGGATTCAACACGATAACCATACTAAACATAAGGTCATACCAGTAATAGTACTTCATAGACTGCAGTATAATGGTCCACATCATCATTATCATCATCACTGTCTAAAAAACATCTATTACTCCTTACTACATTCACAACTCATATTTAAATGCATCTAAATTCAGTACTCTTGAAACACTTCAAAGAAGAGCACTAAAACAGGAGGGGGAATTGGTGAGGGGGGTGCAAGAATTTAGGAAGAGTATGAGTGAGATAGTGATAGGTGGACTAAAAGGAGAGGCGACAACAAAGTAAGGGAAGAATTACCCGGCCACAGGGCAGCAGCCCAATTGCAGGAAGGCATTCTTTTCATACATACAGCGCGCGGACCTCTTTAAACTCGCCAAAATCATTCCTCTAAAGTTGTTTTACCTTAGCACTAGGAATACAGCCTATGCAAAGAAAATATAAAAAACAACCTAACTATACACAAACTCCAACCTGGACGTAGCCTAATCAAAGAAATTCACCCTTACAAAGTCAGACCAAATTACAGATATGCCCAATTTAAAAACTATTGTGGGGTAAACAGCATAAAAAATAAAGCAATAAAACTGTTTAACAGCATACCAAAAGAAATAACCACTTGTAGGCCTATAGCCATTGTTAAATTAAAAAAGGAATTAGGTTATTGAGGTTTCTTTTAGACCTAAATGAATATAACACGAAACTGACCAGAGTAGTTAAAGTGTACTATTTTTACCTGATCATTATAATTACACTAGAATTTGTCTTATGTGTTATACCTTGTAAATTACTCATGTCTTTAAATAAATTATGCAACACTGCATGTTGTTAAATGAGGAGTATGTTGGATGGACAGGGAAGTCTTCTCATTTAACCCTGTACATATGCTTTGTTATTAAGTCCATAAAAATTGTTTTCTCTCAGAGCTATAATGACTGTGTATTATTCTAACATTTGTTCAGTTTTGAAATATGGCATGACTTTTTGGGGAAGATCCCCTAATTGGCGTAAAATATTTATGCTCCAGAAAAAAATTATTACAATTATATTTGGCCTCAAATGACTGATTCCTGTAGGTCTGTTTTTCTGAAACATATACTGCTTACCTGTTCTGTTATGCATATGTAGCCTACTTTGTTATTCTATGTGACATACAAAATATTCAGTATAAAAAAACAGTGAAATACATACTGTAACCACTTTACTCAAAATATAATTAAAATCCATATTTACTCCCTTTTAACAACAATTATGAATTGAACCTACATTATAGTGGTCTTACGTTGTTAAATTCTCTTTTGCATCTTTGTTAAAATTTCTAGAATTCCACTCATTTAAGACATTTAAAAAATATCTTAAAGACCACGTCCTGAGAACAGCTCCATCATTTAATGAAGTTCTTCATATTTAAGCTAATTGTAAGTGTTAAGAAAGTTCATTTATGAACCGTAAAATGGGGTGAATATAAACAAAATTTCAAATCAAAAGTTCCAGTAGGCCTACACTGTTTTAAAACCCGAGTTTTTCTTTAAGGTTGGTAGTTAAGTTAATAATATTACAAAGAGTAATTTTATTGAAATATAATTTTATTTAAGATAAAGGTCTAAGCTAGAAATCTGTTTAAAATTTTGTCCCTGTTCACCCCAGTGTCCCTATTCACCCCATTTTATGGTACTAGCCCCCCTAATTAATTATTACTTTTAATATAGGCCTAGACTATCTTTTCCATGAACATATTGTGTCTATGTGTAATTTTTGTGTGTTCATCTAAAATTGCATTAGGTACCTTAATGTGTTTTTATGCATCTTATTTGTATTTTATATATCACTTGTAGGTATAATTGACAAGCCCAGGACAAATAGTATTGTGAAATGTAGGATGATAAATGTTAACTTTGGTAAGTTAGGCTATGTGTTTTATGATGTGCTTAGTGAATGGGAGGCAAACCTACAGTTTCATTTCGCAGTGTCAAGGTTGAATCACTACATAGTTTTAAATCTTAATTGTCAGCTGCTGATGTAGACAAAACATCTGTAAAATTAAGTATAGTCTCTCCTGTGAAATTCTCTCGTAAACTTTTACTGTGCATTGGTCTATGTTGTTGTGTTGCAAATTCTATAAGGGTTCGTGATATGTTTGGTGATTATGTTATGCTAATGTTTATGAATGTATTATGATGATACATACCCGTAAATATCGTTAATGGCGCGGTCTACCACAATTTTCATCACAATTTTCTTATTTTTTATTTGTACCAGATATTTTTTTTTCTTATTTTAGACACAAAATGTGACTAAATTTGGCTCTTATGAAATTATTTGAATTTGAAAAAAATGCTGAAACTGAAAATAAAAATTTAAAAAGTCCTAAATCATTTATATCAAAATTTTCTCTTTATATATATTAAATTTAGACAATTTTGTGTAGTGATCTCCTCTATATAATCATCTGTTGTAAACATTTACAAATAAAAATGTATATTTTATTTCCTATTATGGATATTCAGTTTCTGTTTGCACCAACATGCAGATAAGATTCGAAGCATTGTTTTGAATACTATAGTGCGGCAAGTTACAGCTGAACCTTACATGTTATTGCTGTGTGCATGTTGGCCCTCCCCTTTCCCCTCTCCAGCACTCGGAGGGGATTGTGTGGCCACGCCAACACCTCCCCTCAAAACCAAGGTGATGTATTGTCAGTCTGATTTACATAAACATAATACAGATGTTTTAACGTAGAGACTGCATAATGTAGTCATGGCTGGAAAACATTTCATCATGCTCCCATGCTCCGCTCAGATCATTCAAGTATAGCCTGTTATAATATAATTGCACAAACAAAGTTTACACAACAGCAGCATGCTAACAGCATACCCGCAGCAAGGTTTCTAGAGCCGGGGGTAGAGAATGGTTTTGGGCCTCTAATGTCTGAATTAAAAATTTTAAGAGTTATTTTCTAACTACATTTTTAATTACTGTAAACGTAGTTAACACACGTTTTGCATAAACAACATTATAAAGTATGGTACAGATCCTTATAGTAATAAACATAGTAAACACTGTTAATACTGACGTATTTGCAGCTCGAAAACTATAGAATGTAATTTTTTTTCAGAGTTAAAGACAGGGGTCGGGGCTTCATTCAGGCTGGGGCCTGGGGCGTACTGCCCCTTTTGATTTCTCCCCCATCCTCCCTCCTTGCTGCAGCTGTGGCTAACAGCCATGCTTTTTGCTGTTTTCAATCATTGAGCAACTTCTATGTGAAAAAATCTAAAACAAAAGGGCTGTACTAAAGTTACTCGTTCTTTAGAGGTTAAAAAAGGGTTTAGAATGATAAACCCTTTCATAAAAGCATTGGCTGTGTTCAATTTGACTAACTATGGATCCTTACCAGGCCAATCTTTCTCCTTGACTGACACTTCTTCCAAAAATTCCCAGTCTCTTTAGCAGTTTTCTCAATAGCTCTTTACTGCAGTCTATAACCCCATTATCTCGCAAAGCCTTCTTTAATTTATTTGAAGTTGGAACTGTTTTTCTGACAACTTGGAACTTGTGCACCACAAGCTTTTTTGTATTTTAGTTTGTCGCACATAGTTCAGGGCCGTGCCAACAAGATGGTCGACCACCTGGGGGTGGGGGGCAAATTATGTCTCTCGCTTCCCCTTTATTTTCCCACATTTTCCCACACTGTTACATTTCAGAATAACATTGGTTTAGCGGTTTTGTAGAAGGTGAAAATGTAGACAATGCAGACTAGCCTATGATCACAGCCGTAGTGTCAAATAACATTTCAATGAAAAAGAGAGGATTTGTGTTTATAGTAATTCCCTGCTGTAGTGGTGAAAACTACTGTGCTTATTATTATGTTGGAAATGGCATTAAGTTTGGTTGTGAGTGAGCAAAGAGATAAATTGAGTCGATTTTATATATTTAAACTTACAACTTGATAATTAGCACTGTAATATATGTCAAATTATGCAATTTTTGACTTGTCCGAAATTTATTTGATCAATTAGTTTGGTTGGTACCATACTTCCCGCAATGTATTGGAAGGGATTTGTCAATTAACTTACATTTCCATAGACACAGACATGGTCAATTGTAATTAGATACAGATATTCGCATTAACATGTGAGTTAGCTTAATTGTACACGTAAAAATGAGATATGAATATAGCCAGAATATAAACTTAAACTCCAACATCTTTGCACATTTAATATGAAATAATCTTATGGCTGCAGTAAGACAAACAAAACAAACCGGCTATGTTTTTAAACACGTTCATGGTATTAGTTTATTTTATGATTGTAAAAATGATTGTAAAATGTACTGTTATGCTCGTGAGCAGTTTGAAGTAAGGACTCGATGGGCAGTTTTCCTTATACAGGCATGCGGGAGGTTGTGGTTGTTAGGTTCCTCGCTAGATAGCTGCTCCTTTTCTGTGTATGTTGCAGAAGGAGAAAGGGACAAGGTGGGATGAAGAATGTGGAAAGAATGACAACACGCCACATGGCAGTTATCTAGCCTTCTCTCAGTATTGCTTGCTAACTTGCTCTACCATTGATAGCAAGGTCGCCGGAGTCATCAAAACCCTCTCGTTCCCCTCTTTACAAAGCAAGCACTAGCTGCTAGCCGGCTCATGTTCCCTAGATAATAACTGGTGACCATTGTACCTTGAATGTGTTTCGGGCTGAAAGTGAAGTGGCCAAGGATGAGTAACATTTTAGGAAAATAATGTTCAGCATTTTTGCCTGCTAGTCTTTCAAATAGGAGATGCGAAACCTGCTTATAACAGACAGCATCTGCTTTAGAAGCATTTGTTAAATATTTATAAATGATTTATTATTGTTTACAAAACCAGCATAAAAGGGGTAAAAATGAGCCATGTTAAAATTTTTAAAAATTATAAGGCACGAAGAAAGCATATCTTAAGTGGACTATTGTATATATTGTTAGTTATCAATATTTAGTATCAGTGTTGGGTGGTTAAAAAATCCTAATTTCTTCGTAATAGTTCACTAAGAGTTATTGACGTCATTTGTATGTCACAATTCAGGAGTACTTGCGCAAATAGCAGTCGTAACTACGGTTTGTTGTGTGTCATGTCAGGTGATGTATTTGTGTTACTTCACAAGCTGTCTGGTAACAGCTAGAATAGGGATTCCAGGAGTGATGTTCTCATCTTCAGTGACATGTAAATTGTTGTTGTCAACAAATTTAACATACATACATACATACCGTAATTATTTGTAGCTTAGAAAAATCTTCATCCATAACAAGCAGAATGCAGTAGTAAAGTGAGCATTTTTAAAGTAATCCTTTCAAAAATGTAACTGCTTGTTGCTGCATCTGACAAGTAACAGAAACCTGTAACATGAAAAGTGATTATTTAAATGCTGTGGAAATATTACTGGATTTAAATAATTAAAAACCTCTAAGACCATAGGGTTTGATTCCTAGTTGGACCTGCCCCAAGTTTTGTATTTGTGAGTCGTGCTGTGACGCGTTACGAATTGGCTGTTTTTCTTGAGGATCTACCATTGTGTTGCCACTTCATTATCTGCATCACTGTTCCTCCCCCACCTCTCCCACTGCACTGTGCACACATTGTTATTAGGGCCTACATGTATGTTTGGTATGAATAATATCAGAAGTGATAACAATGAACCAGCCTCCCTCCATTTTGTTAAACTGATTTACTATAGTTGTCACTTATAGGTAAAATTATTTGTAGTAAGTAACATTTACTTACCTCACATATTTCCCCTGTTTCTCTGTGTCTCCCCATACAGTGATAAAGAAATGATAAATGTGAAACTTCAGTGCGTCCGAATTACAGTGAAAGCAATAATTACCACGTTTCAGTCATTTACGTAGCACTCCTTCGGAAACATCCAAAGTGTAGCGGAAATGAAAAAGAAGTTGCCAGCGTAAATAATCAAGCCTTCTTTCCTCAGCAGGGTGCAACTAACTGTCATATACATTTAGAAGTATTCAATAATAATATACTAATTTATTCTCATGCTTACTCCTATCTGCCTTTGGGTTCTTTGGTATTTTTATTAGCCATGTGTGTTTTTCATGTGTGGTTGGTATGTTTTAATTGTGACAGTGTTAACTAATACAATTTAAGTTTTACATTAAACAAAGATTAAGTTGAATTTAACTTTTAAACCTAGTTTTCAGGGCTTAAATGAGAACAGCAAAGGAAATGAGAAATGTCACAAGTCCTTCAGACTTGTTAGATCCATTAAATGAAGGTACAGTAGTGATGGTGCTGGAGAAGGGATTATTGTTGGTGCTGTGTAGAAATTGTCTACACAGTTCTGCTATACTTATCCATTAGACATCACAAAGTAAAGTGCTAAATGCCAAGTCAATTTTTCATTGTATTCTAGTGACCCTTTGAGTAAGAAGTGAGTCATGTGAAAAAAAAAAATTGTCAGTTACTGGTAAGAAGTGGTGCACAGCTATCTCGTTTCTTGCATCTCCATTACGTTCAGTAAAAGACTTTCAATATGTAGGCATGTGTAAAATTCATGGATTCCTCAAAAAACAATTGCAGGGCACAGTTTGTCATGCTCAACTAGGTTACATTTTTATTATATCTGAGGTTTTCCACCCATCACCTTTTCAGTTTTCCCAATTGTGTGGTTATTGTTGAAGTCAAGGTCTGATGAGTGGAAGACACTAAGAGTGTGTGACCAGTATGGGGTCCAGCATTTGTAGTAAGCCACCTTTAATCAGTAACCTCTGTTGTTTTTCCAACATTGCAGGGTGATGATGGTTCTTTAGACAATATATAAATTATGCAATGTGTGTTTTTAAAGACATGTAATTGATGTGGACCGTTCCACATCCTCTCTGCTGAAGTCCGTCGTGCGCACCGCGCCTGTCGACTGGAACAGCCGAGGCGGGCAGTAGCGCAACTGCATAAGGGAACACACCTGGCCATGTTGCACCAAGAGGGGGCGGCGTCCAGATGCCACTCCCGTGAAGCCGGGTAGTGCCAAAATGTGCTTCGGTATTAAAGAACTCCCAGCAAATGTAGGGAAAGTGCCCCATACGTGCTAATGCCCATAAAAAGCTATTTAAGTGGCGAGTGCTATGCTGTCGCATACAGGCAAAGTGCGGTAACTTGGGTCGCACCCACATTTGTTGAATGAGTTTAATGGCCAGGGGTAACCTTGATTTCACTTGAACAGTTCGTAATCAGAATTAGTAATGTTTAACGTAAAACTTAGCAGAAACACCCCTGTGCCACACCGTCAACTTGGACTCATCCATGCGGCCAGCCCTGCCGCATAAAATTCCCTAATTTATTTTGAAGTGAATTTAAATGTGATAATTTTGGTAAGTGTTTTAAAGTGTTCTCTGTCTGTTCCTTTCTAAAATTTAAGAACCAAAATACATATCACTGTGACTTAACTTACAGTAACGTAAATATCTGGATACCTGAAAACTTTATTTTGGAAAATAATTATGTAAACATTCCCTAGTACAATTTGGGACCTTAATCTTCAAGAATTCACATTTGAAAATTTTTTTCTTTTTATCTTGTGTTGTTTAAGGGTTTTTGTGTATTGATGAGTGCGTGGTGGGAACTTGCTGGATGAGGCAGATACACCGCCACTGCCTCGAGAGTTGGCGGTTAGCAGCGTAAGAAGGAGGTCGGCTCTGTGTCGTTGTGGGCACCAGCAAGCTTTTTGTTCAACCACTCATAGCGTATCAACTGTCTAATTTTTCTTATCTCTGGAGTATTTTCACTTAATTTTGTTTATGTGCCCAGAGTTATCTCCTTCTCCCCTGCCACTCACAACGCCCAGGGGCTTAACGTCACTTAAATTTTACTTCCAGCCTGCATAGCTGTTTTTTGTCGTTCAGCTTCGCCCACCGGACGGGCATAGGTCTGTGCCCGCTTCAGCCACCGCCATAGTGATTGCCTTGTATGGATACACTGTGATTTATCAATAATAACCACCTCAGTAAGTACGTGTGTTATTTATTGGCTTGCTGCTTTACGGCCTTAAGGTTACGGGATCCTGAAAACCAGCCTATTTTCCTAGTGTTTTGTCTTGTTTACTTGGACGTCTAGGTGCCAGATATCCCTGGTGAGTGGCTTGTGTGTGTGCATCGAAAAGTGGGGAACGCCTAAAGAGTCCCCGGCATATTTGAGATACAGAGCGGGAGGGAGTTAAATCAGCTAACGCCATGGTCATCAGCCACACAACCCACGCTCTCCGAGTGCTCGCCCTCCCTGCCGGGAAACCTGTCCTCCGCACGCCACTGCTGTGCAGGACAGTTCACATTTAGTTTACCACAGATATTTCTTCGTCAAACCCCTCACCGTAACCCCCGCTCACGTCATAATGTTGTAAGGTATGCTTGTTAATCCTGAAAGAGAGCCTGCATGATTATTTTACATGACTGCCTGCACAATTTATTTGGTTTTGGTGACAAGAAGTAAAGCAGTGTCCTTGTTGCTAATTCTCGTATTTGTTGATAAGCAATGGATTCTTTTCCAGCAATCATCCGATGTTTCATCAAATAAAATACTAAAAAATATAGCTTTGCAAACTTTTTCTAAGATTGGATATGTACTCTTTATCACTAAATGTTTGGTTAGTTTTGCTAATATATGTAGCTCATGAAGATGATGATTTTAGATGATCCTCAAGACTTCTGTCTCCAAATTCAATGCAAAATCTTAAAGTTTCTCTGAAATTTCCTTCATTTAGTAAGCTTAGTTGATTTCTATCACCCTGAAGCAATCCTCCGTCATCACGGTGGCCACGTAATAGAATATTTTGTCGGCCAAAGAATCAGTCTTAACCTCTCGCGATTTTCCTCTACTTGCCCCAAAATGTTCAGAATTTGGCCTACTAATTCCTTCAGCTTGTGGTTTGTGGTAAGATTTACAAAGTTCCTTGCCCACATCAACATTATCCTTGTGATACAGTGATTTCTCATGTGTTTCAAAATATCCATCCTTTCTATAAAGTCTCGCAAATGATATCACATGCTTTGTCACAAACTTTTGCAATGAAACTCCCTGATTATGGATGCCCTTACCACTAACAGTAAACAAAGAATAATATTTGCAATATAGCAGTGTATTCAAATCAGAAAAATACTACCAATTATGTACCATTGTAACATATAGATATGTTCTCTCTGTTACTGGTACTGAACTATAAAACCCAGTTGAATAATGTTTACGTTTTAATCAGTCCAGTTGAATAATGTTTACATTTTAATCAGTCCAGTTGAAAATGTTTACGTTTTAATCTGTATTTGTATTAATTTTTTCAGGCAGTTCGTTTTAAATTCATTTTAATATTCATGGTGGTATTTAAAGTTTAGGCTATATGAATGTTCATAGACTTATTCAGTACAGTGCAGTGTAGGTTTAGTGCATAATGAACATTTCAACTGTGCTAGGAGATGGTTATATCCTCTGTATTTTGCGAGGAGACTGGGCATAGATACAGAGATAAGAAAAAAAATTATTGTTCCATGAAATTCGGAAGGATCCGGACGTATCGAGGGAAGAGCTGTCCTGGATTGAGGGGTTGTGGTCATGTTCCTCCGGCTTTGCTGTAGAAGGAAAGATGGGCATATGTCTGCTTGTTCCAGGAGGATTGCAGTGGATGTATATGTCTGGATCAGAGGTTTCGAGAAAGAATATTTTCTCCGGTAGGACTTAAAGTTCCAGTAGACATAGTTAGTTCGTCATACGTTGATTCCCGAGTGAATGCGCTAGTAAAACTACTTGACATTAAAATCATCTGCTGTACCACACAGTTAGCATGTCAGATTTTACACCTAATAATTAGTTGTTTCAATAGAACTGAATTCTTAGTAATATTCCAGTATTTATCCTTACTCCTACTATTCACCAATTATTTTATTGAGAGCATTCATGAACACTTTGAGGTTCATTTTCTGTCTTTCGTTCGTAATTCTTATGCGGCCTTGTATTGATGACAAAATTGTTTTGAATAAATGCTTTTCAGAAGATGTTGGCATGGAACAGCGTGTATGTTTGTATTAATTTTAATGTTAATTTATAGTGTTCAATCGATCAGTAAGATTGTATCTTTATTGACTCCAATATATTTTTTAATACTCTCAATTCTGTACACTATCAGTATTCTTATTTTCCGCCACTCATCCACTAAATCCTCGTAGATATATGCTGAAATATGAAATTATAAGTATATCATACAAGGGAAAATGAACGCCTGACATTTCATCCAATGAGAACTCAGTCACAGAGAAAAACAAGGGAAATTATTTGTGCGGTTTTGCAAAACATTATGCTCATGTTAAGACAAATGCAGGCTAGCCACGAAATAAGTCGGGGAAACTACACAAAACAAAATACAGGCTAGTCATGAAATATTACAAGAAACGTTGAAAAATAGTTTAATAGCTAGCCATAAAACGCTCCAGGCCGAGCTAAAATCAGTAGGACGACATATTAGTTCTGAGTTGACAGAAAAATTGTGTGTGTTCAGCCAGGAAATTAATGACAGAATTGAAGCGGTCGGAGTCGATACACAAAACTGTGTAGTCTTGGTGCAAAACACATTGCATAAGGCTAGTGAAAAATTTGAAACTGTGGAATGACACATTGGTGAATAGGGCAGTATTATTCAAGATGTTCAGGAACAACTGCATGATGCTTTGGAGCAGGTCAAAACCCACAGTGTTGACACTCATAAAGTGAAGATAGATTTTTGCAGGGCTTGCGAATCGGACTTCAGGGAGTTATCCAATCATCTTGAGGATGAGATTATACAAAGGTTGGATTAATTGGCAGTTGATAAGCAAGATTCATCTAATGTAAATTTTGTTACATACGTTCATGAAGAGCCAATGAATGTAAGGCGAATGAAAGAATTGTCTTCCGAGAGGTTTGAACAAGCAAGTTGATACACACCAAAAACAAATTTGGTTGGTGCGAATGGTATTGGTGCACCATTTAGTACTCCTTATGTCAGCGGAGTACAGCCAATTGCCAACATTGTGGCGTTGTTTCATCACCCGATACAACAGATGAGCAAAGCAGTACCTAAGTATGCAAATTCTGAGAACGAGAATCCTATGGAGTTCCTTAAAAGGTTCGAGGTGTGCGGAGATGTGTTTAATCTAAGTGACCACGAACGTTTGCGTTACCTCAGGTTCTTGCTAAAAATATCTCTGCTAATTACTGGTTGGAGGTTGAGAAACCAAACACAAAGACTTACTCAGAATTTAGAGAAAAGTTTGTAAAACAATACTGGGGACTGCACATTCATGGTCTTGTACGTTCGTTGCTCCAGGCAGAGCGGTACGATCCAAGAGGAAATAGGAAGGTCGACGAGCATATTAGCTCTATATTTGAACGGAGCAGGTGCATCGTGCCAGAGATGTTCAAAATGTAGCTGATATCAATGTTAATGACTCTGAGGCCTGTGTCCTGCCAAGTTGCTCTGGTAGGCAAGTATAACATTCACTTCATTAACTGAGTTCAGGGAGCAACATATTTGAGTGGATAAGCTCGAAAGGTATCTCCGTCAACAGAATGGGGCAGAATTTAGGGATCATAACGCGGGAAATTGGAATGATCAAGGCGGGGAAAAATACAGTCAGGACGAACACGGCAAGAAGGGTCGTTTCGTGAATGTGATAACAAAAACACGTGATTTGAAATCTGCAGATGAGGCGAACTACAGGAACGGAAATGATTCTAAGTCTAATATCATTCTAAAGGTCACTGGAACCCCAATGGCGGCAAAGACATTATCGCCGGCGAAGGAGAAGTCAGTCACCACGTCATGATTCATTGAGGTCATGTTCTAATAGCTGTAAAGTAGACGGGCAAGTAAACGTAAAGGAAGCGATGATCACAGAAAACCTGATGAACAAAAATTGTGGATATCAATGTCGAATGATAGGGTAAAACAGAAGGCTCTTTCGAGTGACAGAAGCTCGTAGACCCTAATCAACCAGTGTTTACGTCAAATGGCGAAGCACTGGAAGATATTTATATGAAATTTTAAGCTAACGAGCAAACAATCTGAGATATTCGACACATTATCCATACCGAAGTTAGATAGCTGAGAACCGGAAAATGTAAATGTAAGAGAAGAGATCCAGAGATTAGTCAAGAGCCGCATGATAGCGACGGCTAAAAGAAGGTCAAAATACATGAATAAATCAAAAACTGACAGTTTTCAAGTTGGAGATTTAGTGTTGGTGAGGACTCATCCAATATCTAATTTTTGGAAACATATTACAAAGAAGCTGTTCTTACTGAATGAAGGGGATTACAGAGTCAAAAAAATAGTTAAGACACAACTTCTATGAGCTGGAGACACTCGATAATGGAGAAATCAACGGCAGATGTAATATCACGCAGCTACATCATTACGTCGCAGACGAAGATAAATTAGTGAAGATTTTAAATACACGCTGTAATATGCACAACACAAGTAGGTCTCAATTATATTTCTGTATATGGTAATGTTGGATTGATGTAGATTTTGAGATTGTCAGAGTTTTTGTGCGATGCCTATATATGGGCGTAGAGGTGGTATTGCCTGGAGCCTGAATGCTTATTTTTTTACCTCAAATGTTGTTCAAGAAGAGGGTCTTCACTTGCGTCATTGGACATTTTGTTGCACATCATAATTTGACTTGCGTCATTTGGACATTTTGTCGCACATCATAATTTGACTGAGCTAAAGTTTGAGTCACTGCTGACAGCGAACTGAAGAGAATTTCCAGCATTTGTGGATAGAAGATTATATTGCAACACCTTGTACAGTGTGAAGATTAACTTGATAGAGCTGTGAATCTTGACTACTGTTGATATATTTATTGTGTTCGAACATCTGCTAGTATTTCAGTTTCAGCAAAAGTAAATATTGAATTGATGTATTTGAATCTGCGACGCCCTCTATGTAATTTTGTGCAGTAGGATTTGTTGTGTTTTTCTTTGTCTTTTTTAGCTTTCTGTCTACTGTCGATTTTCATGTCGGATTGATAGTTTTTTTTTTTCGACTCTTCCCTGGAATCATTATTCAAACAGTGAAGAACACGTTTTCTGCATTTGCAAAATTTAGAATGCTTGTAAATATACAGTTATACTTAAAAAACTACTTAGGTGTTTAGTGCATGGGTTTTTGACGGCTAGTTGTGTGGTACACTTTTGCCAACGCTGAGTGTACGACGTCAGTGAGTGCGAGAGAGTACTGTGAACTGTCACAACTTCTGTAATACCTGCTAGTGGTATGCAACGGTTATATGAACTTAGAAATGGACATTTGTGGAGTGTTGTGAGAGCTAAGATGAACTTTCTGAGTTGGGAGAAGGTCTCGTGTCGACCATAGAGGTTTTACGGTCAGGCAGGGAGTGCGGACTGTTCAATAAACACTTGTTGCTGTGAACTTTTACAGTGATAGCAGACAGGATGACGTCAGCCTGGACATGTATGTATTGTGGTGGGAACGTATGTACTGCAGGTTTCCTACAGCCATGCATTAATTAAGGGCATGATAGAATTTTTCACCGAAGCAGAGTTACGAGGGAACCTTGGTGTTATGTTAGTGCGAAATTTCCATTTATTCAATGAACTTGCTGCTACGGTTTAAAGAGACGTGATATTTTATTCAGTGTTTAAAAATAATGATATTTGATGTTATTGTTTATTGAAGAATGAGAGAGAAATTAATTCTTATGTGTTTAAATTATAACCAAGTTTTGCATATGTTAATGTGGTATTTTAAAGTTTCAGACGGGTTTTAGATGTACGAACGGGTTTTGAACATGTTCTACATATAGACTGGGATTATCTTTAACATATAGATTTTCTCTATGTTACGGGTACTGATCATTAAAGCCCAGTTGAATAATGTTTACGTTTTAATCAGTATTTGTATTAATTTTTTTGGGCAGTTAGTTTTAAATTCATTTTAATATTCATGCTGGTATTTAAAGTTTAGGATAAATGAATATTCATAGACTTATTCAGTACAGTGCAGCGTAGGATTGATGCATAACAAACATTTGAACTGTCCTAGGAGAAGGTTATAACTTCTGTGTTTTGCAAGGAGACTGGGCATAGATACAGAGAGAAGAAAAAAAAATTATTGTCCCATGATATTCGGAAGGATCCAGACGTGTCGAGGGAAGAGCTGTCCTGGATTGAGGGGCCGTGGTCATGTTCCTCCGGCTTCGCTGTAGAAGGAAAGATTGACATATGTCTGCTTGTTCCAGGAGGATTGCAGAGGATGTATATGTCTGGATCGGAGGTTTCGAGAAAGAATATTTTCTCCGGTAGGACTTAAAGTTCCAGTAGACATAATTAGTTTGTCGTACGTTGATTCCCGAGTGAACGCGCGAGTAAAACTACGTGACGTTAAAACCATCTGCTGTACCACACAGTTAGCATGTCAGATTTTACACCTGATAATTAATTGTTGTTTCAATTGAACTGAATTCTTCGTAATATTCCAGAGTTACCCTTACTCCTACGCACCAATTATTTTATTGAGAGCATTCATGAACACTTCGAGGTTCATTTTCTGTCTTTCGTTTGTAATTTTCTACGGCCCTATTACGATGACAAAATTGTTTTGAATAAATACTTTTCAGTAGATGTTAGTACGGAACAGCGTGTATGTTTGGATAAATTTTAATGTTAATTTATAGTGTTAAATCGGTTAGTAAGATTGTATCTTTATTGACTCCAATATATTTTCTAATACTCTCAATTCTGTACACTATCAGTATTCTTCTTTTCCACCCCTGATCCACTAAAACCTCGTTGATATACTGTGTGCTGAAATCTGAAATTATAAATACATCATATTATCCATGTGGCATTTATTAAAAAGCGTTTTTTATGTCTTTCGTACCTTTTGTATGTACAGAATTCAGGTATGTGTATCGTACCAGTGGTTACCAAGGATTTTCTAATAACTGGTGTACTGTGTAAGCATCTAGTACATGTACATCAATGTAAGTTCCTTTATCTAATTAATAATAGTGTAGTAGGTACAGTACCGTCTTCTCCACTAGGAGGACCAGAAGTTTTTGATGACTACATCTTTCAGTGAAATGACCACAGGTTCAGGATCAGAAGAGTTCAATTCCTCCGGTGCACTTATAACAATAGATTTTGCGCCCTGACAATGTTTCACTTCACTTTCATAATCAGGCTGTTGTGGGTGACAAAAAAGCAGATATAGGTTTATAATATACGCAAAAAATTTTTGGAACAAAAATATTGTCAAAGTATTAGAATAATTTAGGTAGTCTATAACGTACAGCTGGCGTTGTGTAGTTGATTTTTGTTGCATTTGTGAAATGATTCCTGTGTAAGTTTGTTGTTAAGGATGTAAATTACAACTTTATATGTATTGTTTAATTTTTACTTACCATTGTTTGAAGATGTTGCCTGCCATGGATAAAGTTATGATGTGTCATAAGTCAGGACTTTCGAGTAGGCTACAATGTACAAGTTTTCACTGGCCGATGTAAACACAAAACACCTGCGTCTGCAGCTACTGTCCATTTCAATCTTAATAAGGAGGTTGTTAAATGGTTGTGTAACTGTGTGTGTCATACTGAAAATGGCAGGGTGGGTGGGCAGGGAAGGATGAAGCAGTAGCCATTTTTGTCAAAGGAGGGTTGTTTGTCCAGTCACTTAATCATAAAAAAGGGGCCAACCTCGGAATGAGAGATAATAAGCTGGAAACTCATACACACCTTTATTTTGGCGTTCTAAAAGTTGTCGCACTCACCCTTTCTTGAGATAGATGGCAGTGAGCGCACATAGCTCAGCCATATGAACTGTAATGCAAGGTCAACCATTAAGCTCGGTGAATAATACCTTGAATATTTGTAATATTTATTAGTTAATACATTGTATTTAATAACATTTTACATATATTTAACCCCTTAACTGTTTCACCCGAGTTATCTCGGCCAAAACCATGTGCATGAACCAATACTCAACTGAGTATACTCGGGTAGCAACCTCATTTTGTACTCGTTGTTTCGCCCGAGTTTTGTCTTATATTGCATGTTTACTGGTGTAAATTGTATATGGCATTACAGTCTGTATGGAAAAAAAAAATTTCAGCTTTTGAGATATTGATTATGTTTCTGTGTAAGGGCACTAGTGTGCAGCTGTAACCAATATGTTGCTATTTACTATAATTGCATTGCGGGAAAAATATTTTTTAGATAATACATCTTGTATCATGTTTATTTTGAAAGAATCATGTATCACTATACTGAAAGTATTTTTTCGTACGTTTTGCAACCTTTTATCCCCCCATCCCCTTAATTCTTTTACTTCATCTTTATATACACTAGCATTTTCAGTTGCTGTTCAGACATGTTACATGTCGTACGTCGTGTGGATGTGGTGTATCGTACGAGAAATAAAATGGATTCCGATAGCGGTGTCTTTGCTAGTGAGTCAGAAAGTGGTGATGAAATTCCATCTGACAGCTGCAGCTCAAGTTCCGAAGAAAACGGAGATTAAGCGATTGCATTGGCGTGGCAGTGGTATAATGTAAGTGTTACCTCACCTTCACCAGCACCTCCACGATATGTCTTTACTGGCACAAGTGGTACATCTCGACACAGATAGTGAGCACAGTATTTTAGATTTTTTCTGTATGTTATTTGTTATGTTTCTCATGCAGCTTATTACTGACGAGTCCAACAGTTGTGCGCAACAATGCAACTGCAAAAATTGGAAAAACACAAACGTAATTGAACTTTATATTTTCTTTGCTGTAATGATTTTGCAGAGCATTGTGTGGAAGCCTAGTTTTGAGCTATACTGGTCTTCAAACGCCCTTCTGACAATACCAATATCCCCTAAAATCATGACCTACAAACGTTTTGGTTTGTTGGAACGATTTTTCCTTTTTTTTGACAATGCAAGTTTTGACGAGACACATCCATATTCGAAGCTGCGTAAAATCTGGCCTGTTATTTTGGACCTAAATGAAAAATTAAAATAATAGTACACGCCTGAAAGGGACATTGTTATTGACGAGTCTCTTTTGCTGTATAAAGGTAGGTTACAGTGGAAGCAGTACATTCCCTCAAAAAGGTTACATTTTGGAATAAAAAAAAATTTTTGTTATGCGAGTCCACGAGTGACTATGTGTGGAGCATGCTCATTTATACAGGGAAAGAGACACAGCTAGATGCAGTGTATCATAACCTCCCAAAATCCTCGAAGTAGTTATGACATTGATAAAGCCATTACTGAATAAAGTTATTGTGTGACACTGGATAATTACTATTCATCGCCTACATTAGCTGACTTGCTGATCGCTAATCGTACTTATACATATGGGACAGTACGACTTTCAAGGCGTGATATGCCAGATCCTGTTAGAAAAAAAAACAAGTTGAAGAAAGGTAAGATTGTAGCATACCAGAGGGGGAGAGTAACTGCAGTATTGTGGCAAGACAAAAAGAAGGTATCTATGCTCACAACTGTACATGGTGCACAGATCATGACAGTTTGAAAAGCTGGAAAGGAACCAGTGACGAAGTCTGAAGTTGTGGAGGCCTATAACAACACCATGAGAGGTGTTGATCGTGTTGATAAACATCTGGCAAATTACCCTGTCTCACGAAAAAGAGGAAAAATTTACTACTTTAGAATTGTCTGGAAATATGCTTTTTCGACGCTTTCTTGCCTTATTCAAAATGTGGAGGGCATAAGTCTCATCTAAAATTTAGGTTAGCTCTTGTTCAGGAAATACTTGGTAACTATCGCTCGACTGACATTTCACTGAAACTTGCTGGTCGGCCCGAACCATCACCTGCTTCTCTGCAACTAACAGAAAGACATTTCCCAGAAGTCATACTGCCAACAGAGAAGAAAGAGCAGCCGGCCAGACAGTGTGATATATGTTCCCGTGTGAGAGATGCCAATGGGAAAAAGATATGTAGGGAAATGAGATACTACTGTCCAGATTGTGATGTACCACTGTGTGTAACACCGTGCTTCCAGGTTTATCACACAGCACCAAATATCTGAGCAAGGGGACAGTACACAGTCAGAAAAACAATATGTGCTTGCAGTTGTTGACATATTTCAGTTCGTTAGGTAAAATAATAATGCACATGACATATATGTGTATTATTGTCAAGATTGCCTGTTACATGGCTTGAATACAATTGGTTTAGGATTTTTTTTTTGTATTTTTTTTCAGCATGCAATAAAAAGTTTTATAGTTACTGCTTACACGAATATATGATCCATGAGGATAAACATGTGAATAAGAAATACATTCCTTTTTTGTTTTTTGTTGTATTTATAATGACAAAGTTATCTTTCATTAAATTTTTCTGGATATTAGATAAATATATAAGTAGATTCATGAGAGTGAATATATGAATATTTTTTTTCTTGATTTTTATGTGTTTAGTAATATTTACACGTTCTGACCATGGAGGTATTAGTCTATGGAGTGGCATCTGCCGTACATTTCAATGGTAATCATGTGAAGACGATCATTTTCGAACATTTTCGAACTGCGCATGCGCAGGACGTTATTTTTCATGAGTCGCCATATTTTGGGTGGCAAAACAATAGCAGAAAGCAATGTAATTATGTAATTTTTTTTACAAAAATTCGCGCAAATACTCTATTTGAATCGTACACAACAGTTTACAATTGCTTCAGAAACATAAAAAAAATGAATTAGCTCTTGCTGTGTGTATGTACTTTATAAACTTGATGAATTTAAATAAAAGTTTCTTACCCTGTACAAAGATAATCCTCCGCAACGATTGAATCTGTTTGTAAGGCCAAGATCTGCAACTTTCACCGCAATGTATAGTTAACGGGGGGCTCCGAGGCCGCAGTTGTGTTTCTCTGCTGCATGAGGGCTCTGCAAGTCTTGTAGCACCATCGTGTAAAGCGGCCTCTCCGAGTCCCTGCTAGACAGGTTTTCTTTGGGGAGGTGGGGTGAATAGCTACTGAAAACGAAGGAAGGGAGGTGGTTTGGGGTAGTTGGTGGAGGGTGGGGAGTTTACAAGCTTGTCACTGTACAATACAACGACCCTTCGCCTCCCTCGT
>PNEQ01127407.1:0-24886 GCA_003012365.1 Medauroidea extradentata | reverse complement strand
TTCAATTTACTTGTGAAATGCCTACTTTGGCATTTTGTAGGGGTGTAAAAAAATAATAAATTTGACTTTTACAATGTGAAGAAATAGTTTTTTTATATAATTTCCTTATTTATTACATTCCATATAACTAAAAAAAAATATTTTTAAAAAATGAAAAATTTACAAATTTTGCATTATTTTCATTAGCGAATCCCCTTAATATAAACGCTGATAAGATGATTTTTTTAGACATACTCTTTGGAAATGTTTACATCCAACCTGGAAAACATTTAAGAGCTTCTGATCCAAGTATGGCAGCCGTCGTTAACATTAATTGTGGTTACAACAGCAAATAGTGCAAACTATAGTGCAAACAAACCAAACCTCTTGGTCACAACATGACTGCTACAGATGGAGCTGATTTACGCATGTCCAGAGACTTAATCGCATTTAGTACGATTCGCTCTTGCTTCCAAAGCAGAAAGTTTAAAACGCATATTTAACCAGTGCTTTGGATTGTAAATTATTGACTTCTTTAAGTTTTCGTAAGCTCTTTAAAGTCAATACATTTAACAAAAAGAGAATATTTACAGATGTGTTTTTTTTTTCTGTGCAACAATTGCTTTACATGTATTTTTATGTATTCTATAAGCTAGTTTCTTTAATTTGGGGTTACGAAAAATAAATATTTTCTATCCTGAAGAAGATAGTTAAATATTATAAATTTCACTATTTATATGTTGATATTTCGTAACAATTTGACGGTCTCCCTAGCAAAATTAAAAATTAGATTTTTAGTCTTAAACTAAGCAGAAAGGATTTTATTGAAGCAGTTTTACGCCAAATAAACGTCGACAATTACTGTTTGGAACATAAGGTACTCGCCAAAATTTGAAATCGTCTGCTGCAGAAGTTTTAAAGAAGATTATTTTCTCAAAAACCACCAGAAGACTTATACTACAAGGCCAGGAGCTGGGATTTTGTTTCCGCGAGACGCTTCAGACACACCCAAAGCTTTCTTAACGAACGAAGTCTCTCCATCTTTCTTAACTACCCGTCTTCCCACAGCACAAACCTTCCAACCTTGCAGACTCGCGCCTACCAAACACCGCCTTTCTTCTCTCGTCAGCATTCCGCCCTAGCGCCATACCTTGCTCGTTAGTTTCGCTCGCGAACCCCGCCTTAGCCACTAATTCATCCTCCTCCGTCGCGAAATTAACGCCGAGACGTGCGGCACGAAAATTATTCCACTCGTGCAAAGAGTATTAGTTTTCCCCCGGCGGGGTAATTAGGCACTCGGTCCCCCGTTTGTCGGCGCGCTATCGGCGCAAGTACCCGCTGCAGCGGAAGTTCCAAGGGCAGTTGTAGGGCCTCAAGGAGAGGGCGAAGAATGCTGTGTTTGCCCTGAAATAAGAGTGAATTACGCTTACTTCGCCCTCGGGGGCTCCCGCTCATCGGGCGCATACCAACTCGACGCAGGCACACCTTGGGCGGAGATTCTTCTTCTTCATGCATAATGAATACGTTTTCTGGAGTAGCTGGGGTGAGAGTCTTTCCCCGAGGCTACCAAGTGCCTGTTTATTAATATTGGAATCTTGCCGTACACTAACACGCTCAAGTTTTGTGCCTCGAGCCTATTAATACAACTCCTTCTTGCGTCTTTCAAGTTAGAATTATTTAAGAGTATATTCTGCATTAAACTACTACAACATAGACTTTCACTTGTACGTTGAGTAATATTTACTGACTAAAAATCTAATTTATTTTTCCATATAGACAAATCGTCTCAATCGACTGCTTATAAGATTAATCAGCGTTATATGACACGAAACTTGGCAGCAGGTTTCTTAATATGCACATTTATATTCAGCATAACTATTTTTTTAAGTTATCGAATTTTCGGGTACAGTTTTTAAAGTCACGGTTACGCAGACAAGCAGCTAGAATCCGTACAAAGTCGATGTGTCAGTGTATTCGTACGATTATGAACACAGGATATAGATATATGTTTATTTTGTGGGATTTTGAAATATCATCAGACATACTGTATATGTGTTCATAAATTGTGTGAGTATTGCCAGGGTTTGGACTTGAAACATCGCAGGTTCGGCTGCTATCAAAAGTCTTTGTAAGAAAGATAATGTAACGCATATCAAAAACCAACACCACACAGGGTGCAGCTTCATTAATCTAGGTTCCAAAAAGGGATTCACACCTCGTCAATAGTAAGGAACCAGAGTGAAGAGCAGAGAGTTTGATCAGCGAGGTTTTCAACACTGTTGAGTGTTATATGACGCGAGTGAATGTAACGGTGCTGAAATGACAGGAGTGGAAGGGACACCTGCGGAACGCTGACAAACGGCATTAATTCGGCACGATTATCACATTGAAATATCCAGATCAAATTCACCGGGAATCAATCCCAAATCGCACAGATTGGATGTGAAAGCCCTGTAGTGCTACATCTTAACTACTGTAAGTAACATAATCGTATGTCTTAAACTAGTCTTTAGATTATATTTACATTGCCATTGCATTATCTGTATATTATAGCCTATGCTATCTAAATAGCGAGACAAAATTGACGCACAGCAAAGGTGTACCTAAAAATCACATGCAGCTGAAATGCACCGAAAACGAAGCTGAGAAGCATGGGATATTCATTTGTTGCAATTTTTTTTTTGTCTTCTGTGCTAGCAAATTTGTTCTTAGGTTCTTTTCTCTTACAACGATTTTTGTGTAGGTTTATAGATTTACGAACGTTTATATCATAATTGTGTGCATTATAATAATAAATCTGAAGTTAAAGTTGGTAAGTAATAACTGGGTTGTTTCTGTGAAGTTTAAAGCAACCTTGAATGAATACGTGAACTGCGTATGACATGACACTTCTGCATGTTGTTTCCAGCTCAGGCATAATTTAGATGAGGTTAAGGTTGAAGCTAAGTGGAAAAGATTGCCCCGCCCAAGGGCTACACATGGGTTTTCTCGACAAACACGAAGGGTGAACAAGTTGTCGTCATCTTGTTGACGCATAATATTATAGCAACCGACAGCTGTAATTTTATTTGAAGGCAGAAAATGATAATGAGTACAATCCCGGACGTACTCCATTGCAGTACTTGTCCCAGGAAACCAAGTATGGCAAAAAATAAATCAAGAAAATTAGCTAAGATTATCGGTACAATGTAAATTTACAGCACCAGTGCGTTGGAGTGTAACGAAAATATGTGTGGTGCATTGTTTCTATACATCAATGGTAGCGTTTCTCTCTCTTTCTCTACGTATAAATGTGTATACATATATATGTATTTAATTATATGTATGTGTAAATTAAGGATACGTCCAAATATTTAGGAGACCTACTGATGTTTCTGGACTTTTATATTTCAAATATCAAACAGTTGTTCACAGCTGAAACATAGCAATTATGGCATACGGTGTATGGGATTAAAAAAACGTCCACCAATATTGAAGAAGTTATTATCAGAGTAGTTAAAATAATAATGACAATATACCGTAAGCTGTGTTGAGTTTGGGACATTACGAAAAATTTTGTTGGCAAGTATGGTAGACATAAATAATTATATTTACTTGCAACAAATTCCGAATAGTAAATTTCCGTGTAACATGAAAATTATATTTATTCACAGGTGACAGTTATGGAAAATAAAAACAGTATAAATTGTCCCAATGTCGCCCTACGCGTCGAAAGTCACCCCCGTATACGGTCAATTAAAATATTACATATATTTAACAAGTATGTATGGTTCATATTTAAACACACGTAAATCAATAAAACAGAACGAAAAACCAACCTAAAAAACCGAAAACATTCTTGGGACAACGTAAGGCAGCAGAGCTTATTTTTCCTCCAATTTGCACGGATGGAGATATTTTGAGCAATTGGATCACAGCGCCAATGAGGCAATTAGGACGACACTGACATGTGTACCACCTGCTTCATTGCCTCTACGGGAAATATATGACCTAGCGTGCAGAAATCAACAGACTAACTGTTTTGTAAGCAAAACTGTTTTTGTACACATGCCATTACGGGCGAACGTTGCCGTATTGTAGAAAGAGCCACAGTTTTAAAAAAATGAGAAAGCTAGTAAGAGTACTGTGTGCCAGTTTCAGATTTCCGAGTTTGACGCGCGGGAACAGCGGAGCCATAAGAGCCAGAGCACCACTCTCGACGATAGGCACATGGACCTTATTCGCAGCGTGCTTAACTGGCGTGCAATGTTTACGTAGAACTCTTTTTCCAATGAGACTTTAAGCGGTGACCCTACAATTTTATTTTTGCATAGTATGAAGTAAAGACCAATGAACGCACCTTATTTTACAATTTACGGATTCAGGTCGTATTTTCAGAGTTACAGCAGTCTAAAAAAAAGGCGTTTTTTGCCATTTCCAGAGGCTCCAAAATCATGTAGCAAACAAGCATACCGAATTTTAAAAAAGTGGCATACGTGGTTTAAAGTGGATATTCTTTTCATACATAACAACAATAAGTTCGGCGGTTTCGCGTAAAAAAGTATTCGCGTAACACTCCACAACTCTGTCCAGGGGCTAAGTACACAGTCCTCGTAAGCTGTAGTCAACAGACATTATACACACAGATAACTCCTGAAAGGAATGTAGTCATATACCAGATGACGACATAAGGACAGAAACAGATACAAAACCACAAAAAATTAATTCCCATGTGGAATATAGTCGACTGGAGAAAGACGACACAAAAGACAACCAAATACAGACAAAAATACAAAATCAACAAAAATGGGGTATGTGAAAAAGGAACCAAATGGCCTTTTTTTCAATGGCGGATTTTTGTGCAATGCAGCAAATTTCGCCCGCAATGGCGTACGTCCAAAAATCTGTTCTGCTTGTAATACGAACCCATTGCGAGAATCGTTCGAAGATCAAACTAACTGTATATATTGTACTGTCGATAAATATATGACACAGTATGTCAGTACCAACTATAAAGGGGGTTAAGAGGGGACAAAATTTGCTAATGCTCAGTGACCCGTAATAGAGCCACTGATTTTTGGTGATAAGAATTTGGTACCCTTGTTCTCATTGGCACAGTCAAATGAGTGAGGTCACTTTACAAAGACAGCCTACCAATAATCATGAAGCAAAGCTGCAGATGTGCTTTAAGGCAATGAAACTGTTTGGTGCCAAATTCTTTTCACCAAAAATCAGTGTTCTACGCATGAGTGTAAGGGACCCGGTCAGAGAGCGGATAATAAATATTATAATATAATGTGAATCTTGAAACACAGAATAATATTATGATGTCTAACATAGTAAAAATCTCTTGAATAATTTGCTGAAGTAGTGATTTGGGTCTTTCGGTTTTTGCAAGTTATTTGGAACGTTAAGTGATTTGTTTTAGTAATAAATTGGCGGGGAATTTTTTTTTCCGGCCCAGGGTCCCATGAATTATGTCGGTGTTTCTGCAGAAGGCAGTCTTAAACTGCAATTTTAGGCAAGGTTCAACATTGTTTGTATTTCGTTTGCATTTTCCAAGATGTGTTAGCCACTGAATTGCGGTTTATTTCGAGGCATGATTCTTTATTTTTTTTTTTTTTTTTAAGAAAGCAGGAGGTAAACAGAAGGGATTTCGTTTTTAAAAAGTGCATTTCAAAAATGTTCTCGAAGCAGTTCATGAGATAAACAAGTTGATATCTTATGTTTCGTATAGCTTCAGTAAATTTTATAGCTGTTCTGGCATTTCAGTTAACATTATGTAATGTCTGTCGTAATGTAAAGAAACATTTACTCTAAATGCGGTAGACTAGGCGTATCAGGATAATTTTGGAGCCAAAAATTTCTACTTACATTGCATCAATAATGTAGTGGCGACAGCATTAAAAACATATGTTCTCAGACCTGTCCAATTGTACTTAAGCTAGGATGCGTACTGAAACCAGTAGTTTTCACACCAACGGCTTACAATTCTCCTACATGTACGTTGTACATCTAACAGACCTAGTTATTCAAATGTAATAATGCTCCTTCGTGGTATTACCGACTACCTTTGGAATACCCTTCACCTTGTACTGAGACATACAACTTTAAATTATAATCAACAGAATTTCAAGAGTTGTAAGATTTTTGAAAAAAAAAAAAAAAAACAACAGATTTTGGTAACGTAAGAATTTTGTTTCTCTATTCATGTAGTACTATGTCATACCAATCTGTCTTAAAAAATACACTTTAATTATGTACCTAAAAGGTCATTATATATCATCATAATTTCAAGCACGCTCAAAAAGGTGCTATTTCACTTAGTACTACGACAATATTTGAATAACTTTGAGTTAAACACTGCATTCCTTTTGTTGGAGCTAATTTACAAAATCCTGATACTAAACATCAGCAAATAGGCTATTTGCCAAGAAGTTATTGTTAATATAAACTAAAATTGTACTGGAGTCGGATTATTCAGAGAATGATTTTGAATCAGAACACAGAGAAATTGCTTGACCTATATTATTCATAAAGTAGATCATGAACACTATGTTTCTATGGTATACTCACCCAAGCTTCTAACAGATATTTGTGTGTAGAAACATTATCCGTATTCTATAATCCTAATACCTCATTTTTTAATGGGAAATACAATTGCCAACCCAAATTAATTAATTTTCAGGAATAAATTTCTTTTACTGTGGCTGCTTCAAATATGCAACTTGTCGTAACCGTTTGTTTGTGGAATGGCCAGAATATAAAATGAAAATTTCTTCACTACCTTCGATTATATTTAAGAAGTTTATCACATCTTTGTAACTATTTACTTTCGCACGTTGCAACAAATTTCATGAAAAATATATTGTCACATTCAAACGTTCCTCGTTTAAAATGATGTATCTTTAAACGCGTTGCCACAAATCTGAAACATGCTGCAAGCTTAAATCTTAGTAATAATGGAAGCGTAAAACTTCTACGGTGAAAAGATCTGGGAATCAGTTACTCTGAATGAAACAGAAAACAGCAGGAATCGCCGATATGCTAATAGTACTCATTCGCTGCTTAAACAAATAATATGTACCATAGATTTCAGTGTCTCGAATAGGACATTTCACACGAGGTTCGTAGTTTGCAGTTAAGCAGTAAATCTTATGTTTGACTGGAGAATAAGTTGCTTCAGTTTGCGCAGTTGCCAGACCACTCGCCTTCCACCAAGTTGATCCGTGCCTGATTCCTGGCGGTGTGAGTCCCCGGAATTTCGCTTGTGTTGGACGATGCAGCTGTTTTCGCAACCCGACATATTCCAGCACTGCCCCATTGTAGGTTTCATGTCATCCTTCTTGGCAAACAGATGTCTAAATCCACTTCCTAAAACCTTGCCATTGACCATTAGATATAGTTGATGCACATGTTTGTAAATTTATATTATAGTAAACTGTGCTAATATTGTAATTCTCTTCAACACTATTTAAAACTCTTTGTACAAGGGGAGCATAAACTACTTTACAATTTCTATTATATTTTAATGTAAATTTTAACGCAATTCAATTTCAATTTTTACTAACTTAACGAATTGGTACTAGGCATAATAGTTAGACCCACAAATAAAAGGACATTTAGAACAGTTACCATCAAGAAAAGGCTGCGCGTATCGCGATACCTACACTAGCAGTAATCCGCCACGTTCACAGAGTCTGCAATTCGGGGTATAATACCCTGGTTCTCGGATACCTACCTTACACGATATTTATTTTATCGCAGAATAGAACTTTCGTTTTGTCCAACGAGTCACGTGGTACTGTTGGAAGGAAATCCTCATAAAGCAAACACGTCTTGCTGCGTCCACGCCACTTCGCCCGAGTGGAATTGGCCATCCACGGATACCGTTTCCGCTGCGGACCGAGGCAACATCCCTGGGAGACGGGGAGTTGTGTCGTGAATGTAGCCTTGAGGGGGAGGAGATGTTAGGGGGGGGACCCCCGGCGGGCGCGATCAGAGTCCTGCCTTCGCTCGCGGATTATCACCGGGGCGAGGTGGCAAGGGGAGGGCGAGGCATCCCGACATAACCTAATTAACGCGACAAGAGGAGGAGACGAGAGTCTGCTACAGGCCTGCGGACATCTTCCCTCCGCTCACGGCTGCTGTGTTCTAGGGAGTGCTTAAAGCAGATGTTCGCCACCTTGATCCCTTGGTACGATCTGGTCCATTGTCTGGACTCAAGACATTTCCTCCTCGGTGCAGTCCTTCAGCCGCTGGATCTACTGTACAAAACAAGCGAAACCCCCATTTTAAGACCGCAGGGGGTTCAAACAAATTTTTAATCTAATAGTTATAATTTTTTTTAGTATTTGCGTGAGTTATTGTTTCTTTCGAAGCCATACATTGTGACTTTTTTCCAGTTATGATAATATTTCTAGCATTCAAAGTTTTTGTATGACATGTGTATAATGGCATGTCAAAACCCAAATTTGCATAACATGGATCATACAAGAAACGTAAACGAACTAGCTTACAGATATGGAATAATTTACACTGAAGAACAATCTTACGGTTACGTTAAGACTTAAATTTAAAAAAATCGCATTGAATTTTTTTTTTTTGTAAATTGAACAAAATTGGCAGTTTTTGTGTCAAATTCAGCAATTTTCCAAAAATACAAAAATATTTTGTGTGCGTTCTTATACATATCTTAGCGTAGGACAAGACACGGTTATTTAGAGTCAATTGTTTTCATTTCTGTAAGTCAGTTGTTTTTCGTTTCTTGTGGAAAACCGTCGTATGCAAATTTGGTCTTTATCATGGCACTATCTAAACACAAGAGAAAATTGTTCATTGCTGGAAAAAAAATAGTTACAATGTATGTCTGCAAAACAGACCAAATCTGGTACAAATACAAAACTATTAAAACCATAAGAACATTGCATGAACTTCCCTCGTAATATTTGCCTTTCTAATACACGCTCTTGTCATACTTGGGTCTGCCCGGTAGCAAATAAAATTGAATATGAAAAGTTATCGTTAACAGTAAGGTTTGTAAAGTTGCAAACAACAGCTCACAGTAACAAAGGTGAAAAATTGAGAAAATCATTCACGACCATAAATAACTAACCTCAGGGGTGACATAAGAAAAACCGTCATCAGACTATCTGTATGGGCAATCGAGCCTGAGTGCTTCGAAAAGTCATTTCAAACAAGATGGTGGTCACTGAAGCTTCACGTGGTTTTCTTAAAGAGTTAGATCGGTAACAGACTATGATAACGTGTAAATTAAGATAAACGTTTTTCAGAATATCGCCAAATTTGGTACACACATACTACATACAAAGCTGAGTTTACTGTTGTGTATTTCGTTCTTACCGTGTTAATATTTTCAAAATGGCGGCAATTTTTATATTTTCAGCGTAGTATCACATATCTTAGGAAATGTTTTTCAGAATTTCACTAACCTATATTAGGAAATATTTTTCAAAAATTACTCAACTTGGTACACATATACTACATACAAATCTGACTTGAATATTTTTCATTTCGTTCATCCTGTGTTCATATTTTCAAAATGAAGGCCTTATTTATATTTTTAGCATAGTATGAATTATCTGACTGATGAAATATTTTCAGAAATTCCATAAAACTTGGCACAAATGCTACATATAAAACTGACTTTTTACTATTTCGTTATTTCATTCGTGTTATATTTAAAAGATGGCCATGTTTTAACTTCATGATTGAATGACATCTCAGAAAATTTTTTCCTCAACTTTATTAAACTTGGTACACGTATATTACTTAGAAACCTGGCTTAAATGTAGTGTATTTCATGTACCATACGTCTAAATCAATATTATAACTTAATATTCCCAGATTACATAAAGGCTTTTAACTTTCAGTGTTAATTTTCACCCACTTTAAAGAAAATAGGCTTATATGATATGCAGGTAACTTCTTTTTAAAACAGTAACTACGGCAGTTATAACTTCTAAGTCAAGCAGATATTTTCTCCCGACAGGCTTATGGTGATTTGCGGACATATATAAGGATGTTTTCTGTGTGATTTAACAGTGCCAATGGAAGCCTTGCTTAATTCCTTTAATTTTGATAGGCTATATTGAGCTATATTGAGCTTCTGAGAGGGTGGGGGGAATCTGAATTGTTGTCCTTGGGAAGGGCAGCCTTTCAGGATTTTTCTGGCATTGGTGTGTTTGTAAAGCAAATGAAAGGGCAGTTTTTCTTGTTTAAAAAAAAAACGCATTTGTCTTCAGAATTTTTCAGGGAGTGGTATATTTTAAGGGTTTTCAGAGTTTTTGCGGTTTGAAAGAGTAGTCCTTCGGGAAATTTCTGCAAATGGTGTATTTGAAGGGTTAACAGAATTGTTGCCCCTTGGACGGGCAGTCCTTAAGGTTGGTTATGGTAGTCCAGTTTAGTCAGGTTAGGTTAAGTTAGATTAGGTTATGTATGGTTAAGTTTAGGTAAGGTCAAGTTAGTTTAGGTTTTGTTAGGTTATAATATGTTGTGTCACAATATGTTGCTTCTTCCAAGGGCCAACGATTCTAACAATTTAAAAATATACCGCTGCTAGAAAAATCCTGAAGTACATCCCTTTCAAGGGTCAATAATTTAGACAAATTTCAGATACAACACTGCCAGAAAAATTCCTGAAGAGTTTCCTTTTTACGGGTAACATTTCCGACAACCTTCAAAATACACCACTGATTGAAAAATCCAGAACGACTGCCCGCCCAAGGGCAAAAATCCAGGATTATCTACGCAGTGTTATAAGGAATTGGAAGGACTACCCTTTCAGTCGCTTTTCAAAAAAATTTCTGCCCCAAAATAAACTGAAAGTATGCCCTTCGAAGGGGCAACATTTCAGTCACCGCTTCTGGCGTATAACGTATGAATTAAAGTTCGGCTGAATTTGGGCACCAATTAAATAACGCGTACTCACAGATCAAACTTTGACCAAACAAAACAATTTTTTACACTAGCCAAAGGAAGGACAACATACTGTTAATCAAATTCTGTAACAACCACTTATCCGTAGCTACGGGAGTTTCAAAATTGTATATTATATTTAAATTCCACGATATACTCATGTGACTGAACGTCGCAATTACTGCATTCCACCGAGCTAAGTAGCTAAGCTGTAAATCGTTCGATCCGCGTTCGGGAGGACAATGGTTAGGTTACCATCTCCTTCAATTCTGATTTTTGTTTTCCATGGTTTCTCTAAATCACTCCAAGAGAATTCTGGGATGGTATCAAAGGCCTTAGCCACTCCATCTATCACTGTCAGTGTGAGGTGTGACTCGCGTCTTTATGAACTCATTATCGACGAGATGTAAAGCTAAGCAACAAATTTGATATAGAAAATAGTTTCTCGTACAGCTTATAGGCCCCAGAATTTTTTTGAAACAGTCAAAAGTAAACATACTTAAGTATACAAGTACAACTAACGACAGTTGTTCTATTTACAAACTAAGGTATGATAAGCAACCCATGCTGAGAATGTGTTAAAAACTTACATTGTTGTCAAGGAATTTTTTTTTGTAATGTATGCGTGGCTTAAAGCTGAGACCCTAATTTCATTCGTGGAAAGTGTGTAATAAGTGTAGTGTAATTCTTGTATGTTAAAGTGTTGAAAATTCTCGCCGTGTTTTCCCATATAGTGCTGTCTGAAGAAGCTCTTTTTAACCAATTAATGGGACTTAAATACATGTTTTTTGATAGGCGTGTATTTTAGAAATAATTACAGAAGTACAGTTATAATGTTGATTTAATGAAATAAATAGATTTATTGGGGAATGGATATTCAGATCATGGTGAAGTATTTTTAATTTTTTTTATTAAAAATCAGAAACTAGTTGGGGTTTTCGTAGTTTTGACACTATTCAAAGTTTTTTTGCTTAGTATCAAGATGCATTTTTATATACAAAGAAATTATTTTTTAAAGTAAATTTTCAACTGTACTGTAATTAATTTTAAGAAAAAAATTTAAATTACATTTTCTACTTACTTTTCCGTAAGCTATCCCCACGTAAACTCAGCACGCTCCATCCTGAATTGCTGTGTAATGCAACGAGAAGTTTCGAAAACAATAACATTACGACAGTCTCCACACAGGTCAACTCGTATATAAGTGTGGGGCTGTCATTTTTCTGGCCTTTATTGCATGTCATTTACACGTAAATCATTCATTTCACGGTCTTCTCGATAATTCTCTTCAAACGAACTTGTAACATGTCTCTCTTTTGATTCAAGTTGGGGCGGAAAGTTCATTACGAACTAAAATAATAAAAATAACTTTCCTGTAACGTGAGTTTAAAAGTAATAGCAGTACGATTATCGTATTGCTATGATGCAAAAAATTCCATGAATTATATAAAAATACGAACAAAAAGTATACCGTTTTGCACCAGAATTTGTGAAGAAAGTACTCGTACAAACGTGAAGTTACAATAAAATAAGAAATGCATGCATAAAATATTTTTTCATAAACACGCACAAGCTAACTTATCGTATCATGTTTTTCTGGCAAAATTTAGGTGGAAGGAATACACTTAGCTATATTTCGAGAATTTCCTCTGCTAACGTTGATTAGAAAATTATATATTTTCGTCCATAATAATTTATTCTAACCTTCCCCCATTTCCTGTCTAATAATCCCGTAAACTAGTCAAGTGCATGAATTCAAAGTTAGGCTCGTGAGTTATTTTATTCTACGTGCACGAATACCCAGTTAAAGGCTTTTATTAACTGTCATTCCGACTGAAACGGTTTGGACAGACATGTTCTTAATTGCTGGAGCGTCTTTATAACCTTTCCTCGCTCAACAAATGCTTTCAATTATCGGTGCGTATAGCCAGGAACCCAGTCGTTGTCAGTAATCACAGTGGCGGTAATTAAGTCCAGCTGTCGGTTACAAACTGGTTTAAAATATACAGGTATGCATCCAGTGTTGCCACCCTATATTCCTCTGCTCACTTCATGTATTTGACGTTCCATATTTTTCACTACTGCCTTATTACCATCAAAGAATCTTTCATGCAAATTAAAGGCTTGTTTTAGTTCAGGTTTTGGGACAGTAGACTTCAATACCTGCGAAGTATACAAATGTGCAGTGAAAATAACTGTTGCTTAACTTATAATGAACGTTAACTTTAAGCAGCCAAATTTGAGACGAAAGTAGTATACGTTTGATGTAAATTTATTCCACTTGAATCAAGACTAAGCGGTAGAGTTTTTGTAAAAACACTCGCCTCCAACATGCGGGCTGGGTTTCCTGTACGGCCATCCTGATTTTGGTTTTCCAGGTTTTCTGAAATCACTCCAGTCGGATACTAGAATGGTTTCTTAATTCGACTTTATTCTATTTACTTCGTTCCCCATCCTTTTAGGGGCACGTGAAGCACCTGTTAAAGAAACATATCTTGCTAGTAGGCTTATTAAATTATTGAGACCATTTGCAAACCCTTTGCATGAATGTTAGCAACAATAAGATAATCGAGTGTCATGTATTCGTAATGAAACAAGAAACAGAATCAATTCAAACTAATTTATTTTTGTTGTATGGTAACAGCAGCGACAAATTAGTGACAAAAAAGTCACTCACACACATTAATTTGATTGTTAGGCCTTTACCGACACATGAAATGAATGCTACGTTTAATGTATTAATCAAATGTAATTATTCTATTTAAAGTTCAAATCTAAAGAATCTGATATAAGAACACGATTAAATTTAAAGAGCGCTTAGCATCATAGTCTTTTGGGATGGTGAGGGGTGACATGAGGTGAGTATGGAGCATCTCTGGAAAGTTAAGGGGCGGGGGAAACGGGAGATCCCCGAGAAAACCCGCCGACCAGCGACATTATCCGGCACGATTCCCACATGAGAAAATTTGGGGACCGACCCCGCTGGGAATCGAGCCCAGATCGCCTTGGTAAGAGGCGAATGGTCTGAACATTCGGCCACCGCGGCCCCTTAAATTCCAAGATATGAACGAACTGTGTGAAATGTGGTGACGCCTCGCTTGCTACACACAAGTACGCAGTTTCAGAGCAATTCCACGTTACACAAATGCTGTTTATATAAGTTATTACTATGTAGTTGTCGGACTCTATGACATGAGTATTAAAATTGAATAGATGTTAGCACTACATCGAATGTCAGCTGAGTCAAGTAGTTTCCTCTTCCCACTGGCCAAAACAGATTACACCTGTCCTCCAGATTAATTAAATGTATTATATTTCCGTCGGACATAAGTAAAGACAATAAATAACCGAACGTCTCGAGATCCTGCTACAGGCCTCCAGCGACTCTGCGGGAAACTTTTATAATCACCAGACAAGACATCATTGGCAATCTCCAAGGATCTATGCACACCCTTCTGAGGAAAGACACTTTATAAATTTACTGATTTTATTACAGGCTTTTTAATAGTCTTCCACCTCGTAAGGTAAAAACAATAATTATATAACCTGACTTATTTAGACAAAATTTTCTCATGAGACTAATAAGATTATGAGCCGAAAATATTTGCAAAATCTCTAATATTCGCGCAACATTAATTTTTTTAATAAGCTCTGAGGAAATAAAGAAATATATTTTGCGCAACGTAATAAAAGAAGACAAATAAATGTGTTCTCTGTTGTTAGCTTAAGCAATATCATTTTGTTGTGTTTATTTTGTTATCATAGTGTATAAGAATTCGTTGATACAGACACACATTTTATTTTCCTGATCACAGAGTTATGGAAAAAATGAAAAATATAATTACATATTAATTAAATGTTATTTGGATATTTATTGCTAAGAATTTTTTTGCAAGTAATTTTATTTGTTCAGTGCAAACGTATATGCGAAAAAATAATTTTTGTAATGTATCAAATTCACCCCACGTGTCTATAGTCACCAACACTTACTGTACAGTAGAAGTCAAGAATTCGGCACTCATTCTCGTATAGTAATGAAACATTTGTTACTGTTGTTATAAAAATCACTGTATTCAATGTATTTCGTACCTATGTGAGAGTCAGTCTCCGTCTTGTGTGTTGATCTATTTATTTTCCTTGTTTTATTTTTGTTTCACGGCCGAAAATTTCTAAAGTACTGCTATGGAAACGTAGCTATTGATTTTACATCTCGGTAGATGTGAACTACAAATTCTTAAGTTAACAAAATTATTATTTCTGTTAACTATTATAAAAAAATTGTTTAAGTATGAGTTCCAGTTCAATTATTATAAGTCTACTGAAAGGTCAGATAAATAGCTATGTTACTATTGAGGTACTCTTTGGAATTTCGGTCGTAAAACAAAAAATATACAAAGAAAACCAATAAATCAACACGTAGAAGTGAGACTGACTCTTAACAACATCCGATTAATGCAATACCACCTTCATTGCTGTATTTGGTTGTCGTAATAGCGTAGGCTGATAAGAGTGCAACAGCTATCACTTTCACCTCCATGTCACTGCCCTATTGACAGTGATATCGGCCACCTGACAGCAATTTGTCACTCCTATAAGTCGTGCGAATGAATTCCGCACGTCAGTGAGTTAGTGTCCTGTTGCAGAACTTCAAGCAAAGATTTCAAAAAATCATAGAAAAAGACAATCGCCATTTAAAAAATATAATTTTCAATTGCCCGTGAAAATTTTTGTGGGTTTGTCCATGAATTAAATGGTCTGCTTTACTCGATAAACCAATCAAATTAAAATTTTATGTCGTCTGTCATCGCTTTGCTGTTTACGTCAGAAATGTATTACGGTTTCCGTCAAACACTAAATTAAGTACTTTAACTAAAGACCGACACTGAGGGGGAAGTTGTGACGCAATTTTTTGGATTTACGTATATTTCATAATTTTTTTGTATCAATTTTTTTTCTGATAATTTAACTTCGTTAGAGCATGAAACATAAACACATAGAATATCTAACGCACAAACTATTGTAAATAAGTCATCAATATAACCTTTAAAATCACACATAAACTTATTTTATGATACATTTTATTCTTAAAAAAACAATACACTTGAGTTGACACCTGTCTGTCTCATAGGATCGAGTCGCGTCTGTCTGGCAACACTGGCACATTCTTTCTCCCCAGACGGTCCAGAGTCTTGACTCCGAGCGGTAGAATTAATGGTGGAGGGTAGGATGTCGACACGCTGATGGTAGGAGTTAAAAAGTTAAGTGGAAGAGATGATACTCCCAGCCGTACGAACAACGTACGATGAATTAGGCAACGGTCAGGTAGAAAAAAAAATTCTGAACGGCAACTTGCTTCCTATTTTACATACGTGGGAGCACAGCTATAAATTTTACGCTGCTTAAACTGGCCACCCTTCACCAATTAAATTTCAATTTAATTTACATACGAGGGGCCTTGTTCAGTGAGCACGCAAAGCAATAACAACAATTTATTTGTTTTCTATTATTGGTGGCAGTATAAATGACAGTAATCGGAAATACCAATAAAATTTTATAGTGACGCTGTGGTGTAAATTACACTTTGAAGTTGGAAGTGATACAAAGAAAAACTTTTACTAAGAAAAACCTAGTTTATGTCGAGTTTACTTATTGTTATCCTTTTCCTGACACCATGTTATAAAACTCTTGAATAACTACTAGATAGAGATGAACAAAATCTTTGAATTTTCATAGATACACTGCTTTACTTTATTGCATGACTTGACGTATATTATCTACAGCCCACTTGAGTAAAAACTATTTGCTACGAGAAATAATGACAGACAGTTGATTTTACCTTTGAAAATGTAACCAGTAGATAACAGACAGTAAATTCAACGGTGAATATATAATCTACGAACGAAGCTATAAAAAAGCCGTGTATCTTACCTCTGTGATAATCTAGTAAATCCATCAAAAATTTTTCAATTTCAGTTAGTAGTCAAAATTTTTTTTCTCGAAGACCAGCAAAAAAAAGTACCCAAAACTGTTTATTAAAAAATTTGGAAAATATGCACACAGTATAGGGAATTTCATGTTTCTTATCATTATTCGTAACTGTTTTATCATACAATCATAACTGAAGTCTCTAAGTCTATATTATAGAAGAGTTGCCGAAAATTAGGCCATATATAATATTCGTTCCTTGGCAGGCAAAAGGGGTAAACGTCCCAGTTTTAATATTAGTTCATATAAAACAATTTACTAACCCTTAAGCTAGAGAGAAACCAAAGACAGCATAGTGGCCTGGAAATTTACAGCAACAATATTAACTATTGGTTTTTGGAATTTGTTTTTAATTGAATTTCTTAACAGTTTTTCCTTTCTACTCAAAAGTTTGTGAAATGTGATATTGGCCCTTTTGCCTGGCAAGGAAGATATGTTCGTCCATCCTGCAGCTCGCTGGCGTCACACAGCCTCGACACCGACCACTGCCGTCGTGTTGCCATCCTCGAGACGCCATACCTCGTCAGCTCAGTCGTGCCGACACACAACACCTTAGTGTTGTCTGTCCCTTCTGCAGGGCGCTGATGTTACTCAGACTCGGCAGCGACTATCGCCGCCGTGTTGGCATCCTCAAGACGCCACACCTCGTCAGCTCAGTCGTGCCGACACACAACACCTTAGTGTTGTCTGTCCCTTCTGCAGGGCGCTGATGTTACTCAGACTCGGCAGCGACTACCGCCGCCGTGTTGGCATCCTCAAGACGCCACACCTCGTCAGCTCCGTCGATGTTACACCAGCCTCGACGCCGTCGTGATACCGCCGCCAGCGTCGCCTCTCGGCCCGTCACTTCTCACGACGTCCTTCGTCGTCCCAGTGGCAACGCCGCCCCTAGGGGCGCTCGCTGCCTCACACCTCTCACGGTCTCACTTCATCTTCACTATCACAAGACTGCACACGGCTGACTCTTCCCGATTCTCTTCCAGACTCTGCAATACTAGACTCTCCACGACTGTCACTTCTCACTGTCTCTTCACTACTAGACTGACTCATGTTGCGCAGTTCCGAGACTTTTATACGGCCCCTTCAGTGACGTCAATAGCTGATGCAATATGATGATCAGAGGTCTAAAAATAGACATTACCACGGCGTAGTAGTTGAGAGTCACGTACTCGCACTGGCGTCATCGGGGAAAACCAGTGACGTCTCTCGGGAGTTGCGACATAGCTGCGGAAACCCATGACACCACTGGTTGACTCACAGGGCTGACCACCCAGCATGATGTAATGTGCCTGCTGCCCGGCCAACACGCAACAGTATCAACAAAGTCAGTATTACCTCCCGATTTTTTTTAACATGCAGATTATAATTACCGCGTACATTAAAGTCGCGATGTCAGGGTGGGATTTGAAAAATAGTGGATATTTCTGGGTAAGTAATTATCTCTTTAGTAATAACTGTAAACTCAACCTTAAAAAACTCTGTGCGTATATGCATCTTTATATGTGTACATATATATATATATATATATATATATATATATATATATATATATATATATATATATATATATATATATATATATATATAAATTATATATGTATATATATATATATATATATATATATATATATATATATATATATATATATATATATATATATATATATATATACATAAGTATATATAAGTATATATATATATAAATTAAATATGTGTATATATACTTATATATCTACATATATATAATTATATATACATATAATCAAATGATTCCCCGTAATAACCTTCAAAGATTAAAGCGATACCATTAATATGAAAAATAAAAATTAAACTATTACAAGAGGAAACAAATTATCTGCTTTATTTTATCTGAATTACACACATTTGTATATGTGCACAAGGAACTTGTATAAGGAACTAGGTGCGAGGATTCTTTCGGTTTTGAACAGTCCAAAAATTAAACTCCTGTAAAAAGATAAAATAAAGTTTCGAACACGTGTCTTGTGCCCAAAGCCTACGGTTTCTTTCTCGGAAGCTCGTCGCTTTATCTCACCTCACGTTCCGATGTGGTCGACTATGCGGTGTAATGGGTTTGTGGTCAGGGTGACGTTCCTTGAGAGAAACCTCAAGCTAGCCGAGGGGAAATCTGAAACACCCGTGGAGTTAAACATTCTTCATGGACGTTTCCTAGCCTAGAAGCGTCTGTTATGATGTTGTAGCAGCAAATCCTATGCTCATGACAATATAAGACAATATAGAGATGTGGCAATGTTACCATCTTCAATATTCCTTTTTCTATGCTGATCATTAAGAAACATTACGAAAGTCAAGTAATTTCGCACTTAGCTCGTGACGCTTAGAAGTGAAGGATTCGCGAGAAGAAGATTACTTTATCACAGCCTTTGGAATGAGTGTGTTTAGGAACGTCGAACGTCCGTCTTCCAACAAGGGGCCCAGAGTCAACCACAACCATCTCCTTTTTTTTTTTATTTGCTTAGTCTTGTGACGTAAACCATGTGTATATATATATATATATATATATATATATATATATATATTTATTTATTTATTGATTTACATATATATAATCTTACAGACACACATGTACATATGCACTAAACTTGAAGAATATTACGGTTGATCATAGATTTCCATGAGCTAAGACTCAGTGTAATGTGGTCGATTTGGAAAATTATTTTATATAAACAACAACCGGATGAGTTATATGTACCTCTGAGCGACGCCTATCTGTCAACATACTTATTTGACTTCTAAGCGTTAATTCAAATAAACTTCCAATGCATAAAGCATGTTTTCCGGAACATGTCCTGCTCTCCACTCCTTCTGTACTTGATCCCAAAAGCTTACGAGGAGACAACTTACAGAGCCATTAATTGCCAGCATAAATTTGATAATTGCCTTGTTCCGTGGGAAAACACAACCAACCACCAAGCACGCTAACCGCCATGTCTTATCCTCTTATGTTACCCTTTATTCATGGTACACAGAGTCAAGTCGCCTTCTAACACGCTTCTCTTTCAACCAGTTGATCATGGTGCTGAGTTGCATAACTATATGACTGTGGCAAAATCTCAATGAAGATATTACATATTTTTAAATTCTCTATTTATTTTAAAGTACATTTAATTTAATGAGTAACTGTAACACACATTTTTTATTTAAGTCAGTATAACTCGAGAATAACGTAAATAAAAAGAGCGTTTTTTAAGCTCAGTAAAAACTAATGCCGCCATGTTTATGTCCCTGTGACGTCATTGGACTTGTTATTGCATTTCTGTTTACTCTAACTCTATAGAAACCTACGTTTAGTTCGTGAAACTGCGTTAAATCCAGTTGTTTGTGTGGTAAGAACGGGTGTGGCTGCGCCTCCGAATAGTTTTAAGTGTGTGAATTGTATCACCTCTGTGCAGCAATACAAGTAAATTTTTTCCAAATACAACAATATCCGTGTGGTAAAAAAAAAATTAAACATGAAACAGTCTGCTATTAACAGGGACTGATCTAGGCTTACCTTCGCTCGAGTCAAGAATTGAGATTTCCCCCCCCCCCCCCCCCTTTTTTTTTTTTTCATCTGTCTAATCAACCCAACAGCAATAAACATATCTTTCACACGTTGAATTGCGCTCACGTAAATAACTGTATAAAGTTTTAGTTGAAGTACACTAGCTACCATTAGCAGTATTTTAAGTTCGCATTCTAGTCATAAATACCGTATTGTTAACATTAGCTGGTGTTCAAAGTTTTTAAAAATTCAAAAATACAAAACTAGTAAAAGTATAATGGTAGCTATTGTATCTTTTTCACGCTCATTTACATTTCATTGCTAAGTAAAATTTTTCGGCGCTACCAGTGCCCCCTCTACCCCAGCGCACAGGGCAGTCTGCCCCCCTGCCCCCTCCCTATATTCATCCCTTGCTATTTGCGACGTAAATACAAGTTATGTATGTAGTGGTTATATCAACGTATTGCGTACATTACGACACGGTAAGCACGAAATAAGGAAGTTATTTTAAGTTAAAAGTTGTGACCAAATCTCGACATCTGTTCAGTATATTGTGTTTTTGCTGTTCCAATGCGTGGCCGACCCGCCTGTACGAACGGCTTAGTCAATAGGCGAGTTCGAGGCACTTGTGATAGGCCGATAATTCGAGAGGTGGCTGGATTTCACAAAATGTGTCAATTGATGGCAGTACTGCTACGGCGGTTCTCACGGTCTCTCTCAAGAAACGTAACAATAATTGTGAAGAAAAATGTATTTTGAATACATAAATTGTGTGTTACTTTATTTTCCCAACTCTCGCAATCAGAACGCTCGAATTAATTTTAATAGATAAATTAATGCGTTATATTATTTTCCCGACTCCCGCAAACAGAACTATCCATCAACAGTCTGTAAAGTCAGTAGATTTGCTTAGACACATTCAAAGTGTTAGCTCGGTAGGTTAACTTTTTTGACACGTGCGTCCTTCATACGCTTGACTTTAAACCTAAATTAATTATTCTTGAGCGGATTTGACACAGTAACATGAATTCATAGTAAGTAATCATCACTCCAGAGTTTGAGTTAAATTGACATAAACTCAAACCTACCACTAGAAGGTCGCAATGGGCGAGAACTACCTTGCTGTCTTCACTCCTCTTAACTCAGTACCAGTGAAATATTCGTTATTAACTAAGCAAATTTAAAACTACAACGATGAATGCATTGGCAATTAGCAAATTTTGCGAGTAAGCTTTTTAATTAACTGAGTTTAATACATTTTCCCAGTTTTTAAGTCAGTGTAAAATTACTAAACCTTATAATGCCTGACGGACGGGCGGCAAACGAAAACAACTGTCAAACTACGTCATATGCGTGTTTGCGTATAAGAACGTGATTTCAATGTTTACGGCGGCGTTCGAAAATATGGCATTTTTAAAGCTCAACAACTGCAAAATTAAAATGCTCACGGAATTATTACTTTACATGGTTTTGTTTGATGCTAAAATATTTCGGAAGGTTCATATAAACATATAATTGTTTTTCTAGGTACCATCCCCATTCTTGGAGTGTTTCCTAACACGAGTAAAAATTATCTTGTATTCGGTATTGTTTAAACTGCCAATTTTATTAATATCTAAGAGTTTTGTTCGGTACACTGTACCAAACAAATTGTAGTACGGTAGTTATAATTACTTTAACGTATAGACCATTTTTATGGAGTTTTTTTGTGCATCAGTCATTTTAATTTAACTAAACGTTTATGTGATAACAAAAAGAAAGCTTGCCATTTTGTGAACAGCTACGAAGATTGCTGCACGATAAATGAGAGTATTATACAAGTGATTCGATTTAAAATAGTTTTCTTTTATTTTAAAGCACATTATCCTATTCCACTAAGTACAGCGGCTTCAAGACTTTCGAAGCTGCTAACTTCTTCCATTAAGACGCGTCTTCTCTGACTGTCTGTACACCCTGAATAACTATTTGTATGCTAACTATACCGATATATTGGAGTGTTAAGTAAGTAAGTATGGACAAATAGTTTCCCACACATTCATGGTAGCATTACAATATATTTTTAGGCTAGTCAAATATGTACTGGTGTTAACAGACTTGTGTAACAACAGTGCTCAACACATGTTCTCTTTTCAAGCTGAAGTATGGTATAGGCTGTTCACTAAAAACTAAGCACTCATCAGAGCTTGTAATTAATTAAAAATATGTTTAATTGGACAAATATATTTAAATTTTTTAAAGTGTTGAAACGTTTACACCGGTTTTTAGTAACATGGAAGTTTTCATATTAACAATAATAAAGATGGCTGCAAAACTGCTGAAAAAAAATGTATGCTGTGCTCACATTAACCTGAATGGTCTATTAGTGTGCCATATTGTGTATAGGTAAATTACTTCCATTACAATTAAGGACATTTTTTACAGTGTAGGTCAGAGCCGACGGCAACATTTGTGACCACAAAGCCACTAACACCAGAAGACATACAGACATTGGTTCGTGGCGTGAGCCACCACACGGTGCCAGAAATCCACCCCGTTGTTATGAACAACAAGAAGAATATTATTAAAGGCTTCCCGTACCCCTAGTTTTTTTTTTTTTTTTTTTTTCGAAATAAAAAATTTTCTAGGACGTCGTGATTATCATGCTTTCCCCAGTTTCCCCGCGGCTTTTTTTCGTTCCTCCTCTGTCGCTCGTCCTTGCCGGAGGATCTGCATGGTGGGTTGGTAGGGGAGAGGTGGGGTGGGGTGGTAGCACTGACGCGTCATTACCACCCGCCGACATAATGAGAGAACATCGCCCTCAGGAACTCTGCTTCCCGCCGGGATTAGGGAGCGGACGGCTTCGCGTGTCACAGCCGCGGCGAGCTCTCGCTGTTCGTGCCTTTGTCAGGCGACGTCCCTCGACCCGGAGGTGAGGTCTCACGAGTAATAAGCACCGGGGTGTGTTCCCAGCAGTCTTTAACCCCTCCAGACAATGATTACTTTATCCGCGAGTTGTAATACCTCTACGAAGCTGTGTTCCCTAATTACATTTTACAATACAGGATGTTGCAAAATTCCATGTCAATATTCTAGGGAAACAATCCTCACGTGTAGAGGAACAAAAAGTGTTATGTGAACATAGGTCCAAAAACTCACCGTTTCTGCGCTGCAGTTGGCATACATGACGTATAGTTGATAGCGTGCAGGTAGGATCATGTTGCTGTGGGGCATCATTACAACAGTATATAACATGTTACTATGCCACACACTGCGCCACTAACACACAGACAGTAGGAACAACGGTGACACAACATGATCCTGCCAGCGCGCTATCAACCATACGTCATGTATGCCAACTGTAGCGCAGAAACGGTGTGCTTTTGGACCTATGTTCATGTAACACTTTTTGTTCCTCTACACGTGAGTATTGTTTCCCTAGAATATTGACATGGAATTTTGCAACATCCTGTAAGTTCAAAACAATAAAGAAATAATCAGCTATACAAGTAATATTTTATCATATACTATATACTTGTAAAGTTTTCGTCTTAGTATTTTTTTTAAAAGAGTTTTGCAGAAAGGAACTAATCAACAAAGTAGTTCAGTTTGAGATAATCGTACCAAGTAGAAGGATAAGGTCCAAAATATGTTCAAGGAAAAAAAATACAAGGATTAAATGCTTGTTTTATCTTCTTTAATCACAATATTTGAAGAAAAATAACAGTCAATAATAAGTGGTTTACAAAAATTTTACATAAACGCAGTAAACTTTGACTTTAAATATTTCAGTTATAGGAAGTGAAATGGCGTTGTTTTCGAACTGCTTACCTCCGTCCAATGTGTAATAGTTTTATCTTATAGTTTACTGTTATAAGATGTTTTTAAGACTTTGCTTTAAAAAGTGTGTGTTGAATGTGATTTTCATAAATTACTTCGCCATTAGTCACTGCGCATAACACTATTTAGATATGGAATACAATGTTGAATATGTCGTACTCTTGGCAAAGTATTTTTTTTTTTATTTAACACAAGTATATTTATTCGGCGCGTAAGTAGACAAGTAAAAAAAACAGGGACGCTCAAACTATGCTGCTGGAAAATATTTTATGTTAATACTTTGCTTGCGAACGTGTCATAAAATTCGCAGTCTTTAGTCGAGTTCAGATCCTATTAGAAATACAGATATTGCGAGCACTGCCAGCTCTTGTGGTATTTTATGTTGTATAGAAACATATCAATTTTAAAGCAGGCTTTTACTGTGAGAATGCAAGTTACGCAAATACCATGGTTTCTTCAAGAGCAGTTCCTTCGTTCAAACGGTTGGCTACAATTTAGTTCAGTTCGCACAAAATACTTAACAACAAAATGTTTACAGCCGTTTCACAAATATTACTTATTTTTCAAGGACTTCCATTTTGAACTAACAAATACTCAGTTTATTGTAGTTATAATTAAACCGTCATAGTATTGAAAATTTAAAAAAAAAAAAAAAAAAAAAAAAAA